>QLTV01002530.1:4506545-4575732 GCA_003457575.1 Thermophis baileyi | reverse complement strand
CCGGTTCAGGCTTGCCTGCCGGTCGTTGGAGAGCCAGTAGCGATGGCAGCGCTAGGCTTCACCCACCTGCCCGGACGCCGCCATTTGGGTTCTTTTATCCTCTGCGCATGCGCAGAACACTTTGCGCATGCACAGAGGGTAAAAGAACTCAAATGGCGGCGTCCGGGCGGGTGGGCGAAGTCTCCCGCTTCCGTGGCTACCGGCTGTCCGGCGACCCGTAGGCACGGCCGAACTGGGAGCATTTCACCCCTGGACCGGTTCAGGCTTGCCTGCCGGTCGTTGGAGAGCCAGTAGCGATGGCAGCGCTAGGCTTCACCCACCTGCCCGGACGCCGCCATTTGGGTTCTTTTATCCTCTGCGCATGCGCAGAACACTTTGCGCATGCACAGAGGGTAAAAGAACTCAAATGGCGGCGTCCGGGCGGGTGGGCGAAGTCTCCCGCTTCCGTGGCTACCGGCTGTCCGGCGACCCGTAGGCACGGCCGAACTGGGAGCATTTCACCCCTGGTGCCACGCCCCTTGTCATCTCATCGCGCGCAGGGCAGGGGTCGCGGGGGGGTTGCGGCATTAGAAAGGTTGAGAACCACTGCCATAATGGAACCTGCCTATTACGGTTGTATTAGGCGGGATGGCTGTTCAGCAAAATGTCCGCAATGACCCCACACCCTTTTGTCCTTGATGCAACCATTAAACAAATGTGAGGGTCATTAAACGGAGCACAGGGTGCCCTGGGTAGGGGAGGCCCAGGGTCACCTGCCCTGGGTCTCTTAAGGTTATCCCAACCCCTGAGGCATCTCATGCTCTGTTTCTCGTCCCTCTGAGTCCCCACAGTCCTTCATCTTCCTTCCCACCCAGCAAGCAAGGGTGATCAAGCCAATTGGAGCTTGCAAACCTCCCACCCAGCAAACAAGGGGAGATCAGATCATCTGGAGTTTGCAAACTCCAGCAAGCAAGGGGAGATCAGGCCAGTTGGAGTTTGCAAGCTCCAGCTGATACATGCCCACTACAGCTGGCCTGATCTTTCTTGGGTGGATGCGGCTGCAGGTACCCAAGGGGTGGGGTAGGAGAGTGAACGCTGCAGCATCCCTGCAGTTGGTCATAAGGGTGGATGACTGCAGGGGTGCTGCAGCCGCTGTAACTTTGAAACTGGGTAATAAGTAGCATTGGGGGAGTCTGTCTTTGAACTTTGAATAGAAAAATACATACATTTTTTTGAACGGTCACTAAGCGATTGATCATAAGTTGAGGACTACATGTACTGTTAAACATAGCAGTTCTGCTTATGGTGTATACCGGTATACATTAGAGCCCAGGAAGAAATAGGATAATCTGTGATTCAGATCTCAGTGGGGTGTTCTTTCAAGTACAGATGTTAAGTATCTAAGCTTCATGGAATAGATGACTCTGAATTTCTAGAAAGAGTATTCAAATTCAGATGAACTTATATCACAGAAAACAAACATGAAAATAAATCACTGGCCAAGAAGAATTTTTGAAAATCAAAGTCCCAAAGTGGTTGAGGAAAACCATATCAGACAAGTTTATTAAAACTTTTTCTTGGTTGAATGTTTGAATGATAGCTTGATTTAATGAGGATGAATGGTAATGATTAGATATCTCTACTAAACAGTTTACTATATACCCATGGTCAAACTCTCCTTTAGCAATGCCTATTTTGTTTCTAATGACACCTATCTTTATTTGCTAAGTACTGATTTGTATTACCTCTTTTCAGTAGACCTTAACTACTCTTTTTGATGCAAAGTGCTTTTCCTCCTATTATAGGCTTTGACACAACCAACAAATTCATTTTATATGTATTAAAATATCTATTTCTCATCTTCGCATTTGAGAAACTACAAAGGAGATTTGTTTTAAAAAATGAGGCTTTTTGACAGCATAAATACATGAATAATAATATAAATCGGCAGCAAATCTGGACATGAATAATACATAAAAATCAAGTAGCAGAACCCACAAAAAGGCAGGATTAATTAAATGTGATGAAATAAACTTTATGGTATCAAAACATGGTATCAAAACAGTAACCACTTCTGAGAGATCCTCACATTGAGGGTACCACCTTTAAAAAGGCCCTGGTATCTTAATTACTACAAATTCAGCTCCACAAAATCAGGAAGTGGAAGCAGTGTTTATGGGATTGAAGAGGGCACAGAGTTCCCAAGTTTTGTCTTTGTGCATTCAGAAAAATACATGAATATATGGCGCTTCCTAAGTTATGAGTTGAGAAGGAGGCGTGGCCAAGGGTGGGAGCCTGAAGGTCCCATTGTGAGCAGTGTCTGGGTAGTCCCTATTTCTCTGTATGTAGAAAATGCAGACTGTGACAAGGAAATGGACTTGCTTTCTTTCCATAGGCATCGTGTGCCAGCTAAACCTTATTGCATCTGATTCTTTTCTGTAAAAAGATGGAGGATTCAGTAGTTGATTCCTAAGTATTCAGAAGTAGATGAGATATTGAAAATTAAAGATTACAGCCAAATAAATAATAGCGTCCTCCTGAATTTTGAGTCGTATTTGCATTCAAGCGATATAGTCTTAATTTGCTTGTGTCATATGACAGTCTTAATTTGCTTGTGTCATATGAAGTGACATTAGTAGTGTCAAGTAACTGAAAACCAGCTTGGCCATTGTATTTTAGGATTTTTTTTTCAGCCAAATAGTTCTCTTTGGTCAATCTTTCCTAATGAAACAATTGCCCCCTGTGGATGATGAACAGAAGAGAAACCCAAATCTGACAGAAGGATATTGTCTTAAAAAAGATGTAACCATCCATCATATCACTACCCTCCTGGCAGACTAGAACATTTAGGTATTCTACAAACCAAAAGCATTAAATAAGTGTAATTGAAATATCAACAAGCAAATGATAATACAGTAATAAAGCCACAAGCTTTCTGCTGTTCCTCCTTTGGCAATATTCATAGAAGTTGAAAGCTCTAACAGCTCATTGTTAATTCTCTAATGAACATCAAAGGGAAAGACACTATGCTCTGGAGACAAAACTATTACGAAGTTAAAAGGATAGAAGCGTAACTGAATAACTGTGGACCTTCCCCCCCCCCAGCTCATCTGGAAGATTCTTGCCAACCCTGTTCAAGATGTATGGACAATATGGTTAGGTTCCATCTGAGGGAGACTGTCTTGGAGATACCTTGGTGCCAAGCCATGTATAGTTTTGTGGATCAAATCAGCACTTTGAATTTTCAAGTCAGAAGTCTCCTCTAAAACTAGGGTCTCAAATAGGATGGGACTGAAGCAGAACTTTTAAAGCAAAGAGTAGAGCCCTCATGTAGATCTAGCATAGGAAAACCAATTTAAAGGTAAACACTATACTCATAGAAGGGCTGGAGTTGGATTCAGGAAAACCGGGAAGACAGTGGATAGAGACCAAAGGAGAAGAAGCAATATAAGTGTCCATGAGGAGAGAAATGCCATCAGAAATGTGTCAAGACAAAGCTGATGAGACTCTTTAGTTGGAGGGGAAAGGCTACTCAGTTTCCTAGAGAATGCCATGGCAAAATCTAGTAAGTATAACCTAGAAGCTCAGGAGATGGCACTACCCACTTGAGTCAAGTCAGGATTATTTTTACTATTTTGCCATGAAGACTACAATCCTACAACCAAGTTAAGCAGAAGCTTGCTTTTTGGGGCGGTCTGTGTAGCTATAATGTATGTAAATGACTCTTTCAAGCACAGAGTCCCTCGAGTTTAGCTTCTTGTTTACATTTTACACTTACTATTTTACTCACTGCTTATTGTTTCTTTGTGAGCTTTAGATTAAAGTTCCCCTTGTATCATTGCCTTAAAAGATTTTGGTCAGTGTTAATAGGATCTGGGAGTTAAGCATCCAGATGGAAGGAAAATTGGAAAGTGGAACTTCCTTGCCCTTTCTCTGTTGGAGATTGACTGAAGCATCAGTGGGAAACAGGGAAGTTCCCCTAGCGAGGGGCTCATAAAGCTGCAGGTGTGGGGATGTTGTTATTTAGTCTGCCGCCATGGAATGTGATGACTTCTTTTATTTTTGAAAAGTGGGCTACAGTAATTAGTCCATTATGACTCTCTTACCCTGAGCAGGGTGGAGGGGGCAGCCCACCCTCATATACTTCTGATTTTCACATCCTGAATTTTATGGACCCAAATTATTGAGGGCATGGCGTTATGTTAGTAGTGGAGGGTGGGCCGAGGGAGGAAAATGCAGAGATCCCTCTCAATCGGTCAGCATTACTATGACAACTGAATGCTATTTGAACAGTATGCAATTTGATCGAGTTGAGAAAGTTTCTAAAGGTATGAGCACAAAGTGAGTTGTAGTTTTGCTTGAACTGTCCCTGCCGTTTGCCCATTTTATTGCATGCTTATCGCCTCTTTCCCTCCCGCTTTTGAAATTGATTTCCTTTCCTTTCTTTTCTCTATTCAGCGCCTAAACGCTGAATGTTCGATATTTCATTTGAGGCTTGCTAATCGCATTACTGCCCTTGACGTTTTACAGATATCATATTATGGGCCCAAATTTGGCAAATTATTAGTCCTGTAATGTATAGCTTGTCAAAGGTATTTAAGACACTAAGAGCCCAGGGCTTATCAGGGTAAGCAGAGTGTGCTTGTTGAGCTTTTGAATTGCAGAGACCCTTATAAAACACACTGGGTGATTCTCTCTCTTTTTAGCATATAAAAAAGCTTTAGCATGAAAGAAAGAAAACAAGGAAGAAAATGTCATCCATCTATCAGGGTTTTACAGGGTTGATAATAAGGAAAATTGTTTTCTGTGGGTTTTGCTGAAAACACAAGGAAGCTTTAAAAAGATTTCACTGGCTGTCTAGGAACAAGGAACAACATTTGTATTGAAGGCTATAACAATTGTTTTATTATTGTCCTGCAGGGGAAAAAACTAGGCAGCCATCAACCTGTATTGTGCTCTTAGTTATGAAGGGGTGAGATTAGTTTGATTAGTTTTGTTGGGTCTCCTTTGCTATGGTTTGTATTATCTCCTCCTGGAAACCTCAGGCCATGATTGATAAGTTCTTCAGAAACATTGACTCCTGAGAAAACTCGAACTAGAATCTTGTTTGACGGTTGAATTTGGTTTCTTTTTCATGATACCCTGGGGACATGTAGTTGAAAGCATTCTGATACACATAGAATGTGAGGCTGAATAATCTTTGTTGGTTTAAAGCATCTGTTTTAGACAGGCCCCCTTTCTTGATTTAATGAATTTACGTGATAAGGTCTGCTTACTAAGATGCTGTGGCTTTAACATGATAATGTCTATTTACTAAGGTGCTGTGGCTTTAACTTGCCAGTGGGCCCCTAGGAATAAAACAGCTTTGATTTTAAGCCAGATTGAACAGAGCTAACTTGGCTACTGGCCAGCCCAGAGGGTAAAGGTTTCAAAGTAAGAAGAACCAACATTGCTAAGTGATGGATACTTTTATTTTTCTAACTAAAAGAAGACTGACACAGACAACTTCTATGTAAACTATATCCCTCAACAGTTTAGGAAAATAGTTTCTAGAAATACTTGAATGTTAAAAAATTGGGACATTCTCCTTCATACGTATTTCACTTGCTCCATTTAACTCAAGAGTAGAGAATGAGGTAGATGAGCCAGGATCACCCTTTGCACTCACCATTGTGATGCTAACAAGCTGTAGAGTTCGTAAACATTTCCCCCCTCTCTTTGTAGCTTTACTGAGGAGGGGGCAATTCACTCCCTGCTGGCAGTAGAATGGATATCATGGCCCTTATTATGGAGTTAGACAGGCAGAGCCCAACCGCAGAGAGCTGTCAGTCCCACTTCTTAGTGACAAAAACAAGCCATAAATAAGCAAATGCTTCACAGGAAGGGAAGGGGATGCGTGCATATAGGGGGAGAAGAAGGGACTGGAATCTATTCGTTTGATAATATTTTTTCTTCTAAGAATCTGTGTGTATATAACATGAAAATAGTTGCATCTATTTATTATTTGCTTATGCAGTCACCAGGAGCTGAGCCCAACTTGATGCTGTGTCACCTAAATATAACCTATCTTTCCTTTGAGATCTTGGGGAAATTTATATTGGCCAGTCACACTCTCTCGACCTGATCTACCTCGCAGGGTTATTATGGTGAGAATAACGTTAAAGATATCTGAGCTTTAGTAGGGATCTGAACCTGCATCTCTCCTGTACAAGTCCAACACCTTAGACAGTACACTCCACAATTGTATCCATTTGAAATGTTTCTGTAATTCCAAGAATTATATAAACATTGGAATATTTGAGGAGGTTTGACTATACATTTTTGCTTTCAATGCAAATCAGTTTAGTGACACTAAACGTGTACTACAGATGCTGGAAAACGGCAAATATGCTATTTTGAAAGAAATCTATATTTTTATAAATATTTTGTGTATCAGATGTGTATGTGTGAGGTACTATAATCACAGAAATATATGTATCTTTGTATTTGTTTGTGTGCAGCTATAGTATATCCACATATGCACAACTGAGACTACAGGTAAACTTCACTTACTAACTGCATTGTTCAGTAACCATTTGAGGTTGCAATGGTGTAAAAAAAAGCAGGCTTGTGACCAATCTTTGCATTTACAACCAGAGCAGCATCCCCACAGTCACATGATCGCCATTCAAGCACTTTGCAACTGGTACATATATACAGTCGATGCAGTGTCCTCCGGTCACGTGATCACTGTTTGTGTGCTTCCCAACCAGCTTGCAACAAGTAGAGTTAACGGAGAATCTGGAAGTAAAATTGCAACCTGCAGTTACATGATGTTTCATTTAATGAACATGGTGACTTGCTTAATGGCTGAATGGAAAGTAACGTCATAAGTCCGTCATGGTCATGTGATTTTCTGCGTAGCATCTGTGGTACTAACTCTGTGGTGACAGAATTGCCAGTTCCAGTTGTGGGTGCTCCGTGAAGACTACCTGTATACAGTAAATACTATTTAGCAGCAACTGTAAAAGATTGCAGAAGTTTGTCATCTGACAAATATTAAAATAGTGGAAGCTGTGTAACCATTGGAATTTACAGATCAACTTTTATAAGTTGAGGGAAATTTCCTCCAATGATACACCTAAGAATAAAACCTTCCTTCAAAGAGTTTTATAAGTCCCTATTCTGATTTGCAGCTAGACAGCATGCATTGCTGTCTAGCTGCAAATCAGATGGCAAATCTAGACAGCATACTAAAAAGCAGAGACGTCACTTTGCCAACAAAAGTGCATATAGTCAAGGCTATGGTTTTCCCAGTTGCAATGTATGGCTGTGAAAGTTGGACCATAAGGAAGGCTGAGCGCCAAAGAATTGAGGCCTTTGAACTATGGTGCTGGAGAAGACTCCTGCAAGTCCCTTGGGCTGCAAGGCGATCAAACCGGTCAGTCCTAGAGGAGATCAACCCTGACTGCTCTTTAGAAGGCCCGATCCTGAAGATGAAACTCAAATACTTTGGCCACCTAATGAGAAGGAAGGACTCACTGGAGAAGAGCCTAATGCTGGGAACGATTGAGGGCAAAAGAAGAAGGGGACGATAGAGAATGAGGTGGCTGGATGGAGTCACTGAAGCAGTCGGTGTGAGCTTAAATGGACTCCGGGGGATGGTAGAGGACAGGAAGGCCAGGAGGAACGTTGTCCATGGGGTCGCGATGGGTCGGACATGGCTTCGCGACTAACAACAACAACATTCTGATTTGCACTGTTCACATGTTATTCATAGTTGTACGTGTCAGCTGATACATACAATTCTTTGAAAGAAGATAAAACAATACCATTGCCTAGGTAGATATAGAAGTAGTGGCAAAACAAGTTACTAGAAGCCATTTGGATATTTGTACTTAAAATGGTCACTTCGTTACTCATTAGAAGGCTTCTGATTTCTTATCTTCTCTCCAAAGTACCTGCTGTAACATACAGTCCCTACTTTGAAAACATTGGGAAGGAACTTTATTACAAAAAACTTTATTTATTATCTCAGAATAAATTGAGTGGTTCTTGAATCTTACCCTCAGAACTTCTTATTTCAGTGCACAGTGCACAGTGCACAGAAAAGAGTCATACTGCTTCATTGTAAAGACTCACTGTAAAGAACAAAATTGAGTGGGGTTTGCTTGATAGAGATAGAAATTTCACAATATTGGCAGTTGTGCTCCACAATATTCTTGATGGTTGCAGGGGGAAAAAACATTTCAAGTTATGAATTGAAGTTTTGACATATTGTCCTATCTGTATTGCAGAAATTCAGAACATTGCTACTGTAGATGACAGCAAAGAGTTACAGAAATTGCTAGCTTTTTTGTTGACATCTAATGGTTGTCTGGATCTTGGCAGCCCAGGTCTAATAGAACAGTAAAAAATTACTATTAATTAAACTTTTAATGAAACTGGTGCACTTTCATCAATATGTGGAAGTTCCATTTGAGTCATATTAGAAGAAGAAAGTGATCAAGGGAACCTATATCCAAGAATTTAGTCAGTTATAAATCAAAAAGGTTAGTGAGAAAGAATTACTGGTTGTATTTCACACTTCATGTAAAAGTTTTCTTTCTTAGTTTACATTAGTTTACATTTATTCCAAAGAGAATATGAATGGAATAGAATATGTGGGATGTCTAATTGTGAACAAATCTACATCTAGATAACATCTGGAGGATTGCAGTTGAGAAAAGGTGCTATGCGCTTGAAAAGTATGCAGTGACTTCTTTAATTTTGACACTAAGAGAGGCATGTTCCTTAGATATTTTATGGCACCTCCGGACCTCACTGTTGTTATTAGCATTCTTAAACTTATGAAGCATCTTTAGTGACTTTCAAAATATAAGTATATTAAAAAGAAACAATTTTACACTGTAAATTTGCTTTTCTCTCTGGATTTCAGAAGGAAACTTTTTATTCAAGTTGTAGTATAGAGGTTATAATCATGGTTCTGCAGATATTGAAATCCAGTTTGTGTCAATCTTATTATGACCAAGGAGGAGAGAGGAGGGGTGTGGAAGTTCAGGAATATCTGGAAAAAAACATCCATTTCTGTTTTAAGCCTTGTGTCCAT
Organism: Thermophis baileyi; assembly: GCA_003457575.1. Classification (NCBI taxonomy): domain Eukaryota; kingdom Metazoa; phylum Chordata; class Lepidosauria; order Squamata; family Dipsadidae; genus Thermophis; species Thermophis baileyi. The sequence goes on along the minus strand of QLTV01002530.1, from coordinate 4,566,665 downwards.
TGTGTCATGTTACTGCTTTTGAAGCTGTTGGTCTTAGCTGTCACTAAATGAGAATTAAGGTAGGAATTTTCTATAGCAGCGGTCCTCAGCCCTTTTGACACCAGGGACCAGTTTTTCCACGGACTGGGTGGGGTGGGGCGGAGGACCAGTACGCAACCTAGATCCCTCGCATGTGCAGTTTACAGTAGGGTTTGTGCTTCTATGAGAATCTAATGTCTGATTATCTGAGGTGGAGTTGAGGGGGTGATGCTAGCACTGGGGAGCGGTTGCAAATACAGATAAAGCTTTGCTCGCTCGCCTGATGCTCACCTCCAGCTGTGCAGCTGTTCCTAACAAACCACTGGTACCGGTCTATGGCCCGGAGGTCGTGGACCCCTGGTCTACAGGACCTTTATTTCCTTGACATTTGAAATAAAAGTCTGTCAAGTAAAAACCATTTTGTGTAAGAAGTATAGCAGTCAATAGGGCTAAAATCTGATCTTTCCTAATTCCAGGGCTTTTTTTTTTTTGTCTTAATGTATCTTTTTATTCAGGGCCTCTATTTCTCACTTATAATGAACCCCATTCCCCCACCCTATTTACATATTCTCCACAAGGGAATTATTTCCATGTAAGGGATTTATATAGCATCCACCAGCATTGAATCCAAGTGGATTAATTAATTCATGTCTATAAAAAGCTTGTTAAGTGCTATAGCGATGATTAAGTTTTGGAGTGCTGATGTTTTGTAGCCTCTGGATTCAGCATTAAAACTAGTGCTCAGTTTTAAAACAAGACACAGTTTGAAACAAAAGAAAACACCTTTGCTCCAGACTGTTAGGCATCCAAATAGGTCCCAAAGTAGGAAGGGCTTCAAACTTTGTTCCTCTGTAGAAGCTGAAGTTTTGCTTCTTTTCTTGCTCTTTTTTTGTTTTGTTTGGGCTGGAGTGGTTGTGCTCCTCTCTTCTCCCAGCAGCTGCTCAGGATGCAATATTTTCCCCTCACGCACTCTCTCCCTTATGAAATGGCGCGTTGGTAAGTGCTACTTAAGAAAACACATGTTCTCCCCCTTGAAAGCAGCTCCCCCCCCACCAACACCTTTCTTTATTCGACCCAAACCTCACCGAAGGGAATTTGCAACAACTGTGGTGATAAATCCGCCCGCAGATAATTGGCAAGAAAACAACACTTGTGCAGTATATAACGTTTTATGGTTGTTTCATGTACTTTATTATAATACTAATGAGCAGTTATATATCAGGAGCTAACTGCATGCCGGATTAGCTTGTTAGCATGATATGAAATGGCAGAGCAAATAGTCTGGGCCTCTCGTCTGCCTGCATGCTCTTCCCTCCACCCCTGCTTGCATTCCCATTTGCACTGAGTAATTAGTATGCAAATTACAGCCCAGGACCACACAAGTTCTAGTATATTACAAGGGCTTTATTATACTCTTGTGAGTGGATGATGGAAATGGCCCATGGCAGTGTTTATCTCACTACCTCTCTCTCTCTCTCTCTCTCTCATACATGCAATAGCCAAGAATAAACACAGATTGTTCTGTCCCCATCACGTTATGGCTCCCTGAAGATCCTACCAGCTTGGCTTTGCCTCAGTAGTGGGATCCTGTGCCATATCAATGATGATCATGGTGATAATGTTGATAGTGGTAGCTCAGATGATGATGGTGTCAAGGTAGTGAATGTTATTATGTGAGTTGCCTTGCTTCTGTCTTCAGAGTAGTACCGTGTTTTCCCGAAAATAAGACCCTGTCTTATATTTTTTTGAACCCTGAAATAACCGCTTGGCCTTATTGCGATGCACTCAAAAGCCCAATTGGGCTTATTATCAGGGGATGTCTTATTTTGGGGAAAACAGGGTAGTACCTAGGAAAATTAAGGCACGATTCTTCTGATTTGAACAATATTTTTTTCCAGTCTCACTTGTTAAAACTAGATTATTTTTTAAACTAGCCTTTCCCAACATGGGAAAATGCTAAACTGCAACTACCATCCTGGTTGCGAGTTCTGGCGGGTCAAATTTGTTGGGATTGCACATTGGGAATTTACTTTCTAATATATTTTATGGCATCAAGGATGCTGAGACCATAGAAATTTTACCTCCTCACAGTTAGCATCATCATTTTTCTGTGTGGCTACACACAAAGGATTTCAAAAACTTTGGCTTGTCATCTATGTCAGAAGTGCTATCTGGTTTGTGAACCCATCTTGCCAATCTTAGGAAGGTTTTTAAAGAGTTCCGATTTCAGATGGCATACAACTCTGGCATTGAACAAAGATAAATGAAATGGAAAAACCTGTTGGGTAAAGGATGATGAAACAAGAGAAAAACTTAGAAATAGTGGTGTTGTTGGAAAAAATCAATAAAATTGATAATTTCCCCTTAATACACTGAAAGGTTCTTGAAAGTATTCAATATCTTTCTTGTTTTAGAAAGATATGACTATTTTTGATAGTGAAATCCAAGATCCTAAAGAGCTGTAAAGATTTTGCCTTATCTAGAGAAACCATTCTGTCACAGACATACTGAATAATATTCTTACATGGATCAGTTTTTGAGATATGCAAACTTTTTGCATTTTAATGCTCTATACTATTGTTTAGAGATCTGCCAGCATTTCATTGTACTGCTTTGGCATATTATACCACCCAAAATAGTTCCTTTTGCTTCCTAAACAGGCTTCTCTTTTGCCTTATTACTTTAAAAGGTACATATTGAACTTCAGCCAGTTCATTTTTAGAAAGGGAGCACAAATTCATTATCACTTCCAAAGATTGTGTTTAAACCAGATGCATGGTGTTGGAAAAGAAATCTTTGTATGGAAGGGGGAATTGTGATTTGATGCAGTTTCTCTTATTGCAGTTAGATTTTCCACATCCATGTGTTATCCAACAAGACAACATGCTGTAGGACCGATTATCCTTCTAAAGGAGGAATAACAACAGACATACTTTGTCCCTTGGCTTTGTTACATTCTTTTAAATGGGTTTTGAAAGTCTTAGAAACCCACTGAAGAGCAAGCTAGAGAGCCACAAGTCCTCAGAAATCCTGACTGCATTAATACTCAGCATAAAGTACATGCAGGGAAGGGGAAGAATCTGTATAGCCGGCAGTTTTCGCAAAGCACTGAAGTACACCACACATCACCCTCTGACAGGCCCTGATGTTAGCTCCCAGAATGGATCACAGGAGACTCATTAGAAAAAACAAATATTATTACACACTGCGGTGATTTATGGGGAAAAATGAAAAATTTCATGTTGTTGCATCCTCACTTTCCTCTGTCTTCATGCAGGGAAATTATTTATTATGGCACTAGGCCTTTAGTGAGAAACAGAGAAGCTGTTGCTACCACAAACTGCCTGGCTTTTGGGTTTAATAAAGCACATTCAGTTCCCAACCCCTTGCCCCTGTTATTGTTTCCCCAGTTTCCATTAAACATACCGTAAGACCCTTTTTACAATCCTTAAAAACTGATAGGATGTAGCAAACACTAGAATAACCTCTTAGACAAGCTGTGCTTCCCTTAAAAGAACATTGCTACAGCTTAATTTCTGTATTATTTTCAGAATATAGCCTGTACCCAAAGCTGTGATTTTAAATCCTTTCAGATATATAAGTTCATTACTTCCTTCTGTTTTTTAAAATACTTACGGGAATTTTATGCTCATACTCTCAAAATGCCAGTATGATTTGATCTACAGTAACATTAATGATCCTTACTGATAGAACAACATAAAATTACTCTGTAGTCCTCAAATCATTTTAAGCATATTTCTTATTCTAAAAATAGGCCTGATGCTTGATGATGAAAATCTTTTTATTATGTCTATTATATTTACTGTAATCATTCAGCAAAGTCAGGACGCTTATTGAAAAATTAAGTTATCTCTGCTTGTGGCTTACACTCTGTAGACATATCCAAGCTTCTCTGACAGGAAAATTCTTCAGGAGAGGTAAGCACTAAGAATATAAAAAGTTAATTCCATTTTCCCACATGCCTCTTTTTTATATGAAATTGAGTATTTGCTTTCTGTTATGATTGAGGCCAATACGCTTGAATCTGTGATAAATTAATAGAAGCCGATTCAGGGAAATAAAGTATATTGGGATTGTTTGCATCTTCCATTACGCCCGTCCAGAAGGTGAGTGACTTTTCTTGAAAAATACAATCTGGGGCATATGAGTTGCAGCTATTCCTCAAGAATGAAAGATGGAATACTGGGCTGAAGTTGTGGAGAGGATCTCTGCTGCTTTAAGGTTATTCTCCCTCCTCCAAATAGATGCTCAATCCTGCATTATGTAGGAAAGATTCCATATCTTCTCAAATAAGTTTTGAGCAAGCATGGGCCGGGAGAACAAGGGGGCAGGAAATTATCCATGTAAGAACTTTTTTTCTATTTACTAATTTTAAGAACAAGGCTTATTATATACCTGTGCTTTAGGCCAAGGGGTCCCCAGCCTGTGGGCCGTGGCCCACTACTGAGCTGCGGGCCTAATCGCCACTGGGCCACGTGAGTGACTGGCTGGTGCGTACGCATGGCCCCACTAGTGCGAGTGTCACCACGGGCAATCGTGGCCCGGCTCACACGAGTCATCGTGGGCGCTCATGGCCCCACTTGCACGAGCGTTGTCATGGGTGCTTGCAGCCCCACTTAGTGAACGGTGCCGCAAACATCATGGGCAATCTCACGCGCAAACACATGCCTAAACCTCCACAAAATCATCCCTCCCACACTTCAGGCCGCCAATTCAGAAAGGTTGGGGAACTTTGCTTTAGGCAGTTAGTAGCATGGTAAAACTTCCTGTTATGGAGGCATTTAGTAGATTTTTACAAAATTATTTGTTGTTATTTTTCTGAATTCTGCCTGAAAATGATAGTTCTAGAATAAATGGTCACTAGTCATAGCATATTAGAATTGAAAGGGGCATTTAAGTTATTAAATGCAACTTCTTGTTCAATGCAGCAATCAAAATTAAAGCCTCTGAGACATATCGCTGTCTGGCCTTTGTTTGGACATATCCAACGGGTGAAATGCTCCCGGTTCGGACCGGATCGGGCGGACCGGTAGCGATGGCCGTCAGTGGTTTGCTGAGCCACCAACGATGGCTGGCTGGCCACGCCCCTGAACCGGTCCGACTGTCGCCGCTTGTTCGCCCTGCAAGCTGATGTCCTGGGACTGCACATGCAGTAGGACGTGAGTCCGCACCAGAAGAGGGCTGCGGGAGATGCAGTGTGCATGTGCGGCAGCTCTGGGACATCCGTTTGCTGTTTCCAGCCTTTTGGGCCTTTTCCGCTTGCCGTTTCCTGCCGCTCTCAGACTCAGCTCCACAGCAGCAGCAGAAGGTAAGGCCGACGCTGGCGGTGGGGGGGGGGAGGAAGAAGCGGAAGGCCACGTGGAAGGCAGGAAAGCATGTCGGGGCGGCAGGGAAGGGAGGTACCAGCCTTCCCGGTTTCCCCATAGCCAGCTTGCGAAGGCAAGCAAGCGGAACGCCATGTGGAAGGCAGGAAAGCATGTTGGGGCAGCGTGTCTCCCATGCCGGCTCAGCGAGGCTTGGGGCTCCGAAGCAGCCCACTGGCTTCCGACCTGGCCACCTGCCTTCTCTCTTTGACCGCCGGCGCCACTCCAGGAATTCGGCTTGCGGAGTCCGGCGCTCCGGGGGAAGGAGGCTCAGCCGTGGTGCCGCTTCCCACCGGCGAAGAAGCAGAGCGAGAGGGGCGGAAGCTGCCGGCGGCCAGCGGGGCTGCAGCCCCCCGCGCAGGGAGAGGGCCAGGGCAGGCCCGGCTGCACCACCGTGGAGCTTTCCCTTCTGCCTGGGCGGCAGCGCTTACCTGGGTGGGTCAGTGCGGGTAGCCCTTCATCTTCGCCAGGTCGCCCCACTTGTAGTTGCACAGCCGGCCAGAACGGGACACCACGCCTCCCCAGCAACAAGCGCGCCGGGGCTGCCTTGCCCACCTTCACCGCCTCCGTGTGCTGTACATGGAAGGGGCCACTGCTGCCGCTCTCGCCACCCTCCCTACCTGCCTGGCTGCAGACGTCCGCCTGCCCGAAGTAACCCTGCCACTGTTCGCTTTCATTTCGCGGTGGGAGAAGGAAGAAAGCTGAGGGAGAAGTTGGGGAAGGAGGAGGAGGTGGAGGGTCCTGTGGTCACCGGCACAGCAGATGCCGCTGAGAAGCGGGGAAGTGGCCTTATAGTGGTCCAACCCGGCATTCAGGCCAGCGGGCCACGAGAAGTCAAAGCGCCGAGGGAAAGGGGGATTGTGAGGGGGAGCCGCCCTCTCCGTGCCGAATACCATTCGGGATAGTCCTAGGAATTGGGTGAGCCAAGCCGCAGCTTCTTGCCTTCTTAGCTCAGGAAACGGCCGTTTTCTGCAGGAGGACGACTGCGGTGGGGGGGGGTCTACCGGCCGAAGTACAGCTTCCCCCTTTTTTCCTTTTAAATGAAAAATCGTTGCGACGCTGTCTAGTGTTTTGAGCCGGCACGGGAGGCACAGGTGGAAGGCTGCCTTTTCTACAGCATCCCCCTCCCCTCTTTGAATCATCCTGCAAGGGGGGGCTCTGCCTTTGCAGAAACGGGGTGGGCGGTTTGTACGGAGGATTGGCGGGGGGGATGCACAGCCCTCCGGGATGGAGAGTGGGGCAAGAGGTTCGCTTGGGCAGTCAAGCCAGATGGCGGAGGGAAAATCAAAGAGTTGGGGGCTTCAGAAGGGCAGAATGTCAGAATGTGCAGCTCCTGGATCTAACAGTGAGTGACGTCAAGTTGGCCACGCCCACCTGGTCACATGACCCCGCCCACCAAGCCACGCCCACAGAACCGGTAGGGAAAATTTTCACATTTCACCCCTAATATCCAATGAAAGGGGAAGTCACCTCTTCTTTGGGTGACTGGTTCCACTACTGTATTCCTATTATTGCTAGGAACTTTTTAAAACTTTTTAAAAATAATTTAATTGGAATCTTCCTTTTTGTAACTTATATTCATTGTTTTGTGTACTGCACTCTGGAACAAGAAATAACAGATTTTAATCTTCTATGTGACATTCTTTCAGCTTTTTGAAGAGTGGTATTGTATCTCCCTCTGTCTTAAGGAACTAGTCTTAAGCTTCCTAGTTCCTTGAATCACTCTTGCAGCTTTTAGATTCTAGTCATCTTTGTTGCCCTTTCTGATATCCAGAACTAGGTGTATGCCCGTGGCTTCCAAACTATTGAGTCACGTCATGTTACTTTCATACAAAGATTTATTTGAATTGGTCAGTCCAAATCTTAGAGTCAAATATAGTATATTTCTATCCTGAAGCACTCTCACAGATAAATTGCAGTATATTAATTAATTAAATTGTAATGCCTTAAGAATCATTGCATTTATAATGCTTGGCTGATTAGTTTAAACTATTCTACAGTCAAAAAGTTCACTATCCAGACAACTGAAGTCTTTTGCTCCATGATTGTACCAAAGGTGCTTTTTCCAAAAGGCAATCAGACTTTCTTGACAAATGAGGGCAAATATACGTGTCCCAGGATAATGTTTCAGGATCCAATCTGAGTGGGTGACAGAGAGAGAGAAGCTTCCTGAGGATGGGCTCCAGCACAAGTCCGAAAGCTTGAAAGATTAAATCTCTGGTTCCACTGACCGACTTAGATTGGATCCTGGGACTTACTTGTTTTTTCCCCAATTTATTTATTTCATGTGGCATACATTTCTCAGGGAGATCTACACTTTACAGAGTAGTCCTGACAGTCTGATTGTTAGTTATTTTGGTTTCGCAACTGCGGGCGTATTCACTGTGTGGGACCGGGGTGGTGGGAGCGACCTAGCTTGCACTATCTGGTTAGTGGAATTTGGGTTGATAACATCTTCTGGGGCCTCTTCCACTGATCTTGCCTCATGTCCAGCACCAGCTCCTATTCACTTCATGCAGCTAGCCTTTCCGACCAAAGTGATACCCATTTATTTACTTGCAATAATGCTTTCGAACTGCTGGGTGGGCAGAGCAGGAGCTAGAGGCAAATGACGGAAGCTTATTCGTCCCGTGGTGCTACTAGGGCTCGAACCACCAGAGTGTCAACCATTTCTGGTTAGCAGATCCAGTGTCCTTAAATGCTGCGCCACCATGCCTCCCAGTTTTTTTTCTTTGAAAATGTTTTACTTCTCATCCAAAAAGTTTCTTCTGTTTATTCTGAAGAAGTTTGATGATGTTACCTAGTTTGGGTAATGAAAGGCATGCAAGAAAACAACCAAATTCAGAGACCACCAAGGACTCTTCACATTTCTTTCCCTAATACGTTCTATCATATCTGGACCCTTGCGGAGTACCTGAAGTGCAGGCTTTTCTTTCTAGAAATATTGTTGTATTCATCCTATTGAGGTTCCTGTCCTACATAAAGTACAAAGAATGGGAGCCTGAAGAAATTTACTATTCCATTCGTCTGCTGGTGTGGATAGTGGATCTTGGCTGCTTCTATAATTTATTATTATTCTTTTTATGTAGTTTGCAGTATTTTAAAGCATCTTGGGTAGTTAGAAGGGGTTTTTTTAAAAGTAGAAATAGCTAGGTTGGTAGTTGTGTCAGGAGGATTATTTATATTTTACTTATTAAGTTTATATTGCTGCCCATCTTGCAGGTGACTCTGAGCAGCATACACAATTAAAACAAAACTAAACAATATAATTCATCCATTAAAACAGTTAAAAAATTAAAACTGGAACAGCAAAATACAGGGAAGAATGCAATCAAACAAATATCTCAAGGCATTTCATAATTGCTAAGTTGAATGGCTATCTAACCTTTATGGACTTAGCAGAAAATGTTATGACCGATAACAGAAATAAAAGCTAAGTGTTGTAGCTTTAATCTGAGGTATATGTGCGTATCTGCGTGCATGTGTGTGTGTGTGGGAATAGTGGTTGTGAGAAATGCAGTGGATTGCTCCCATATTTTAAGGTTCACGAAGACACTTCAGTTTTGTCTCTATTTATCAAGCAATCCACTATATTTACGACAGTGATTAACAGCTCATTAGCTTTCTTTCTTCAGGAGCAGTGTCTTTTGAATGAAACCTTCTTGTCCAAAGGCTAATTGTAGGCATCAGTTTAAAAATGGAGTCTGATTTATTTCATAAATAAATTCACAAACCATCATAATCTTAACATATGCAGTCTTTCCTCTCTGCCAACCTCCGCTTGATGTTTAGTTTTGAATATAAATGTACAATGTATATTTCATAAATTATTATGAAACTATTAATATAGCTGTTTGAGGGCTACAGTATGTACTTTTGACAGTCTTCAAACTTAATCAGATTACCACTTTACATTTTTTAGAAGCTAAATAAAGAAAATCTCTATAAATACTTCATAATCAGATTCTTTTGTAGTGCATGACAAGAACATTTCCACCCCTTTCACAATTTCATGCAGAAATGATAGATTCCCCTCTCCCCCACAAATTTTGTATTGCAGTTTAAGGCTATGCTTTTTTCTTTCGCACATTCCACAACCTGAAATACTGATTTTTGTAAAATTCAAACCAAAAATACAAATATCTGCTCACATTGATTTTCTATTTTTAACTTTTCAAAGAATTTGGAGAATTTCAGAAGTGAGTGGTAAAAGTTATAATGAGATGGCTATATTTAGAAATTTGCATCCTCCTGTTAAAAGGCTATGAAGCAGATGATAAAAAAGGGAATTCTGTTGCATTTCTCATACCCTAAGTTTTCCATTATCATGTTCATTGTCAAAATAGTAGAAAAGTATTTTACCATTTTTTAATTATAATTTTCTTGTGCTGCTTTTTTTTAAAGACAAAGCTTACTCTTGCCCTTGGTGCATATACATGGGTACGGGTAACCTGTTTGTGTGTGTGTGTGTGTGTGTGTGTGTGTGTGCACGCATTCGCTCTGGGTTCATTTATTCTTCTTAGATTGTTTCTCCCCTGTGCATTGCATAGTGGCAACAGCACCCCTGAAATAACATCGATAATCATAGTTTAATTTATAATAAATCTTGAGCTGTGGTTGATTGATTAGAGTAACTAATACTCTCAGTCTTGCTCCACTATCATTTATTTCTTCCAGGTTCCAGGGCCCTGTTGCTAAGGGTTCCTAGAGCTGTAGTGACGTGCCAAGCTTCCCCCCCATCTCTTTGGGTGGCTAGGCTATCCCCCCTCTTCGTCTTGTTTTGGCCTGGCTCTTCCTTTGCTAAGCACCCCTGCATTGATGCAGTAAGCTTTCCGGAGCAATGGTTATCAGTTGGCCTTTTACTCTTTGTACCAAACCCAAGTGCTCTCTTTCTTGGCTTTTCTGTTCCCCTCCCATGATGTGCAATTGTCTTTCAATGGAGCTTCCAGCAAAGGAAGGGTTAATGCCGTTTGACACCTGCAGCTTGGTGGGTACTGTTGACATGACAAGGAGGGGAGATTCTGGGAGGAGGGTGGCAGAGGGAGGGAGAGTTGTTGGTGGCTTTATTATAAAGAACTCAGCGGGCCCTGAACTCCCATTGTCTAAGTAGCAAATAAATAAATAGGAGAAAGCAAGTCTTCCCTGTGGTTCCACTGCAGGAGGTTAACAGCTGGGCATGACATGACAAATTGAACACTTTTCGGTAGAGATGGATCCTATCGGCTCCAAGCAGCAAAGGACAAGGAGGGAGTAAAGAAGAAGGGGCTTCACTAAGCGCTTGTTTAACTTTGAAAGGGATTTTCCTTTCTCATTGCAAAGCCCGGGATAATTCTTCTATTATAAAGTTTACCTCCTAAAGTAGCCTTTCTAATATCAGTCTGGACCACACAGACCCTTTTGGGAATGAAAAGATAGTTTCCTGTAAGCAAGAGCACTATAAATTGTTATGGTGTGTTTCTTGTGACCTGCTTGTTTTCTAGGGAATGAAGGAGCTAGGATCCATACTGGAGACCCTATGTGTGAAGTGGTCATTTTCAGCATGGGAAGAAATGTTGGGTAAAGGTGATGCTAGCATTGCATTGCTATTTTGAAGGACAAGAGTTGAGTGCTCTAATTGCAGATTAAAACTTTCAAGGTTTGTTGGAAACTTTGATCTACAATATTGCTGATTAATGTTCATAAAAAAAAACATATTATACCACTTCCATGTTGTAAATCTTATGCCTGGTGATGGTCCTTTCCAAACAATTTAAACTCTAGTTTTCAACCTCAGTATATTAAACATCTACTACAGTACAGTACTACAGTATATGAACCTTTCAGAGTATTTCAGAGTATTGAAGCCATATTTAGAGACCCTTTTCTGCATGCTTTGAAAGTGAGCTTAGAGTAGAAAAACAATCACACAGTGATGGTGGATCACTTTCGAGTCATTTTAAATAACAGAATGACTGGCATCAAGTCACTGTCCTTGTCTTACCACAAGCTAAAATCTTTTTAATTTATCTGTTAATTTTTTGTCTATGTTTACTGGTGGTTGCTCCTGATTCCTTCTTTATATTCTGTTCCTCTTTTTAATCTGATAATATAATATTGTCCAGAGTATTGTAATCGATCTAAAAGGCATAATACTGAATTGTGTAAATAAACAAAATGAATCATTCTTGTCTTCCATGCTCATTTTCCCTCAGTGGTGATTGTAATTTTGTTTTGTTCTTTTCTACCAAATCACACTAAACTCTGGGAAGCTTGTCCTGACTTCCCAGAAGAGAACAGTAGAGGCGAAAGGGGATGTCAGGTTGCTGAGTGCCAGAGCAGGGAAAGAGAGCTAAGGTTACCATGGATTAGAAGGCTTTTAGCACTGACTCTGAGCTGGACAAGCATGAATTTTACAAAGCTTCAAGCATTTCCTGTTCTCTAAGTATGTTGCTGAAAGCAAATGAAAAGCTTTAGGGTGATTATATCCTCAGAAAGAGATAAGAGATACAGGTACAGAACAAGATCACTCTTTTTGACCAGGTGTGATGCTTAATGACTCCTTCCCTAGATATGTTTTTATACATATCTGAATGTAAGGGCTGCTTTATTTATCACAGCTTCAGGCTTATAATCTAAATAGCTTTAAGTATATGCTGCAAACTGAAAAGCAAATGGATATTCTTAGGCATATCTGTTTTGAAAGATGGAATTAGTTAAGAGTATGTATCTGTCACTTTCCTCTCAGAAACAGCTCCAGATATTGAAGGTAGTTCTCAACTTACAACCATTAATTTAGGGACCGTTCAAAGTTACAGTGGCACTGAAAAAAGTGACTTATGACTGTTTTTCACACTTACGAACGTTCCAGTATCCCCATGATCACGTGGTTAAACATTTGGATGCTTGGCAACTGGTTCATATTTATGATAGTTGCAGTGTCTCAGAGTCATGTGATCACATTTTGCGATCTTCTGGCAAGCAGAGTCAACGGGGAAACCAGATTCACTTTATAACTGTGTTACTAACTTAACAACTGCAGCGATTCACTTAACAACTGTGGCAAGAGTGGTCGTAAAATGGGGCAAAGCTCACTTAACAACTGTTTCACTTAGCAACAGAAATTTTGGGCTCAATTGTGGTTGTAAGTCAAGGACTACCTGTATTCGGTCTCCTTCCTCTTCAGTTTCATTTTTTTTTAACCTGTGATCACCAAGCCTAAGGCAATTTTTTGATAAGATAGGATAGGATAGGATAGGATAGGATAGGATAGGATAGGATAGAATTTTTTATTGGCCAAGTGTGATTGGACACACAAGGAATTTGTCTTGGTGCATATGCTCTCAGTGTACACAAAAGAAAAGATACGTTCATCAAGAATCATAAGGTACAACACTTAGTGATAGTCCGGGTACAAATAAGCAATCAAATCATATTAGGAACTGTATAGGAACTGTAGTCAATGTAAATCGCAAGGATACAAGCAACAAAGTTACAGTCGTACAGTCATTAGTGGGAGGAGATGGGTGAGAAGATTAATAGTAGTGCAGACTTAGTAAATAGTTTGACAGTGTTGAGGGAATTATTTGTTCAGCAGAGTGATGGTGTTTGGGAAAAAACTGTTCTTGTGTCTAGTTATTCTGGTGTGCAGTGCTCTACAGCGTCGTTTTGAGGGTAGGAGTTGAAACAGTTTGTGTCCAGGATGTGAGGGGTCTGTAAATATTTTCACTTTTGATATAGGCTGATATATACTTTTGATATAGGCTGCAGATGATAGGGAGATGATGCAAAATGAGTGGAGTGATTTTTTTCCCCTGGTAATTTTTTTGGGGGTAATTTTTTTGGGGGCGGTTGTAGATATTTGAGCTTTTAGGTTCATAAATTACATTAAGCCTCTTTTATAGCTTAAAGTGTGCTTTCTACCTCAGAATGGCAAGAAATCAGATAATTAATTTTTATAATTTTGGTCAGAAATGGTTTGGTTCTTGATTACAGAAGAATGGTTTCAGAGCTAGAGGTTGTCTAGCTAGTTGTCATTCTCTACATGTTTCATGGGATAATGTCTCCTTAAGGCTAAAGATACATTCTGAACTTAAGAATTAGTGCTGCCCTTTGCCTTGTTGTACTGTAATTAATCTTCAGGAGGGCCTGGCTATAAATTATTTTAAAATCCCTGCATTAGTTTTTATAAGATCTTGCCCAATAACATCCCACCCTTTGGCAGAAAATAAATTCTCATATTAAATGAAATAGAATTTTCATGAAGTGTAAGGAACTTTTTAATCATAATTCTTTGAATAAAGTGTTAAGGAAGTGTTCACAGCATGGCTCCTAGAATTTTTTCCAATCCCTTTACTGGTGCATGGGGAGAGGGGGAGGGAATCTAATCAGGATAGGTACATAGCCTTGGTTGGCCTACTGTAAAATGCTCTGTGTGGGACTGCCATTGAGATCATCCAGAAATTACAACTGATGAAGAATGAGGCAGCACCCACAGTGTTGGGTGCCTTTCAGTTTGCCCATGTCACATCACTGTTGCCTGAGCTGTATTAGCTCCCAGTTTTCAAGGTACAATTCAAGGTGCTGATTATTATCTTTAGAACTCTAAAGATAATACATGGACATGAGAATACATGTCCAGAAATAAACTGGACATAGGGCCAGTTTATTTCTGGGACTGCTTCTACCTGATGATATTTGTTTATCCCACCCTGGGCACACTCAAGCTCTCTTCTCTGAAATATTGCCATCTAATGGGCCTAGTAAACATACCTTTTATGTGGCGGCCCTTATTCTGTGGCATATTCTCTGCCTGGCGAGTGGGCCAGCCACCACCTTTTAAGCCCTCTAGAAGGCCATAAAGACCTAGTTGTTCCTCCAGATTCTGGGGCAGAGTGATGGGAGTCTACGAATGGTTGCAGGGACATCCCAAGAGGATGATTTAGGTGTCAGACTTTATATTTTGTTTTTATGGTTTTTGTGGTTTTATTGCTGTGCTCTAAGATGGGCAGCCATACAAATGTTAGAAATAGATAAATAAGTTGTCTCTGTCTATGTGTGTACGTTAATGGCTCAGTTAGAGCAGATCGATCCCTGTATGTGTGTGTGTGTGTGTGTGTGTGTGTGTCTGTCTGTCTGTCTGTCTGTCTGTCTGTCTGTCTGTCTGTCTGTCTGTCTGTCTGTATAATAAAGGTGAGTATGTAAATGTTGCATCTTTGTGTTTCTTGTGCAGGGTGGTTATGTGTGCTGCATGTGCTTTTTTACTCTATTAATAGGAAGAAGGAGGGCTTAGAATGGAGCAGACAGCAGTATTCCAAGGCATTGACTTACTCATACTGATGCATTCAGGAATTTTTTTTTTAATCTGTAGCCCCTAATCCAGTCCATTTTTTAAATTTGCTTTTTTCCTGCCACATCAAATTCGATCCATTTTTGGAACATTAATCTTATTGAAGGACAAACTGACAGAATCATAATCTATTTCTAACATTTCATTAAGTTGGAAAGAATGACAAACTAGGAAGAGCATGGTTTCTGGAATTCTTTCCAGTTCCTTAATAGCAGCTGTGCCTATCTAGGTTAAATGGCCTCGAGGGAGACTTTTTTGTTGTTGTTCTCCATATCCTCTGACCAGATCCTGTACATTTTCAAACTCACTCTTTTATTTTGCCAGCTTGTTCCCATACAACAAATTTGGTCTTATTCTGTTTGGCATAGAGAGAGTTATCTTGCTGCTGATCAACAGACAGACAGAATTTGCCCCCCCTCTCCCTACACACACTTTTAAATAATTTCTTTTCAACATTCCATTGCGTTGGGCATAATACTAAAAATGCATTTCAGTCTTGATGTTGAGAACATATTAGTGCAGCATATAAAAAGCTGTGGGGCTGCTACTTAACCATTATTGTACATCAGCCTTCTACAAATGGATGTGCTAGATTTCAATTTATTAAAGTCCTAGTTAGAAAGACCTTTGTTTTTTCTTAATCAAACCAGTGTAAGGGAACATAGCCACTTTGCACCACAGTGGCCAAGAATTTTTGAAGCTAGAAAGCACTATGCAGTAGAAGACTGTCACACATGTTCCTAAAGAAAAAGAAGAAACTGCCCAGAAAGTGAAAAAGCTTAGTGGTCTTGGAACTGTGGCTGATTGATGTTTGTGGGAGGAAGGGGATGGAAAACCAAGTGTGACAGTCAGTGGAACAGGCAGTCATGATGGATGATTATAATCCTGAACAGGAATACTTTCACAGATCCTATTTGCAAATTCCTGATTCTCAGTGCCCATAACGCAGTCTCTTCTTCTTACTGGATGAACTGAATAGAAGGATTTCATTTGTTTTGCTGGAAGCTCTCTGATGTTAATGATTATTTATTACATCAGAGGTTTTAATTTCTATATTAAATCCACTTGGAAGGATTAAGAGGTTTCTCTTTTCCCACTTGAACTATGGAACCACCCCTTCTGTTGGATCCAGAATTGGTTCCATCTTCCAAAAAAGAATTCAAACCATTCTCTGCATGCGTGAAAAATTTATACCTTCACTAGGATATCTACACTTAAAGCACAGGATCCATTTTGTGTTTCATATCTCTACTCTTTACTCATGAACATGATGGTGAGGCCACAGCCTGATTGAATTTGGAAGCCTTTGTTTACAGACATCTGGCTGGACAAGAGGCTATTTATTGAATTTTCCATGAAATGTTGCTCCCTTAATGCTATAAAGAGCAGGCTGTCCACATCAACAGGGAGCTTGTGTTAAGATATCAGGTTACTCTAAGATGCATTGTGTTCCTGCCTCAACTGTGTCTTCTTGCTCAAATAAGTGTAAGTGCACATATATTGTTAGGTTAGATGAAGAGATGCTATTGCAGTCAGAAATTGTTCCTTGCCCATAGAAGATCTAGGAGAAAGAAATGAGCTATGTTCTGAAAGAGCAGTGAATAGGAATAGCATGTAATGCGTCTCAGAAGTCTACTTCTGTGTAGATGATAAACTAGATTTGGGTTTTGTTGAATTAGGTGTGTGTGGATGTGCATGTGCATGTGCATGTGTGCTTTCTCTCTGTCCCATATTGTGAAGCCTAATTAAGAAATTTCATCCTAAATTCTGGTTTTACATGCTGGGGACTCTGAGTGATTGCATCTCCTAAAGTAGAACAATTGTTAGTCATAGGTGATTTTTGGAAACTTTTGGGGATTTTTTTTTTTTTGAGCAGGGTCGTCTGCTTTGTTCAGGCTTGCGGTCACATTTGTAATTTTGTGAAATTCATAGGTAGAACCACCAAACAATTCCATATGGCAAAGCAAGTTGCGGAATGGCTACCAAGAAACCTAGGGCACAAAGTTCAAATAATTAGCTTAAGAAATTGAATATGGAGCAAAAGCTGGGCTGAAGTTCCAACTTAACTTTATTTGACCTAATAAAGCTCAGTATTCCAATTATTAATAAAAGAAATACTTCTAAATACATTTCCCCAAATTATTAGAAAGATTATCCTACGTTTTCTTCAAATCATGACCTAAATCTGTTCCTTTATATATATGGNATTATGTATTATGTAAATTAAGTATTGTATTATGTAAATCCATATATAATCTTTTATATATTTTATATATAAAATCCATATAGATAATCTTTTGTCATCCAGCTCAACCTCCACATTTTTTCCTCTTTCTCATCTCATCATCAGTGTATTCTCCGAATACTTATGTTCAGGTAGTACTCGACTTGTGACCACAATTAAGCCCAAAATTTCTGTTGTTAAGCAAGAATTTGTTAAGTGAATTTTTCCCCTTTTCTTGCCACTGTTGTTGAGTGAATCAGTGCAGTTGTTAAGTTAGTAATGGTTCTTAAGTGAATCTGGCTCTTCCATTGACTTTGCTTGTCAGAAGGTTGCAAAAGTGATCACATGATCCCGGGACGCTGCAACTGTCATAAATATGAACTAGTTGAACAGATGCTGCAACTGTCATGTGAAAAACAGTCATAAGTCACTTTTTTCAGTGCTGTTGAAACCTCAAATGGTCACTAAATGAACTGTTGTAAGTTGAGGACTACCTGTACTTCTGTGAAACTTCAAATAGCCCCAAAAGTAATATGGGAAAATGTGAGATAGTAAAAGCAACTGAAACCAGAAAGACCGGGTCTGCATTTTTGGAATGCTTCCAGCTGCCAGGCAAGTAGAAATGCTCTTTTAAAAAAGGGAAAGAGGCCGTTTAGTAAGTAGATGATATAAATAACCAGAGTCCTACAATGGAGGTATTATAGAAATTATGATAAATAAACAAACAAATTGGAGGTTTTAAAAGAAGGATACATTCTTCAGAGTTACTTTTGGTGAGATGGGCGATTAACACAAATTTGATTAGTAAGTAAACTGTAAAAATTCTGAGAAATATAAATAATGGGGGATAATTTTTTTTCACTTCACTGATTGATTTGGGAAATGTAAACTTGTAAGTTCTTTTCACAATAAAAACCGAAGATATTCCTTCCTTCCTGTTAGTAACGCAGAGCATGTAGGAAATGCAAGTACATCTTTTGACTTCTGATCCTCTTTAGCAGCAAAGCAAATATGAGTAGGTTATGTTATGACCAGAATAAGGCAAGTCCAAGATGTTCTTTGTTATAGTTATCATTGCATGGATTTCTCTTCTTTCTTGGGAAGTTTAAATATATGTGCAAAAGTATCTTACAAGACTCTGGGCTGAAAGCGGCAGGGTTCCTAAGGTAAAATAAATGGAGTTTGGAGAGTCCATGTGTTCACCATGTTATGAAAACAAATCCTGAACAAATAGAGCATACCAAGGCAAACAGAGGAGGAGACTTTAAGGATAGAGAGAGGGGGATGATTCCTATATCGTAGTATTTCAGTGGACCTTCCCCCTGCATTGATGTGGGCAGGAGGTCAGAAGAATTGTGGGATTGTTTTCTCAGACTTGATAGGTTTATTTATCTTTGGGCCAGGCTCCCATCTGGTCCAACATCAAACGGGAGCTGCGGCAAAGCCACCAGGAGAGAGCCTGCAAACATGCAGTTGGGAAAAGCATAGAAGTATTCCTTGAAATAAAAGTGGCTGTGTATGAAGGAGAAGCCTTAGGTTGAACTCCCGAGACTAGCTATGTAGGTCATAGCACCATTTTCCTGCTTTCTTAAGGCGGGTAAAATGCATGAGCTTGACATGACATTCTTCACGTCCTCGTTTGTGCTTGGACACAGAAGAACTTTGAAAAGTAGATTTCCACTCATCTCTTGGGAGGTGCTAAATGTTTCATCTGTTGAAACGATGTAATGCTTGATAACTGTCAGTTCTGGGAAAGCTAATTTCCAAGGAAATCATAAAGTGCTTTTGGGATAGAGCTGTAGACCAAAGGCTAGCTGAAGGCAGTGATATGCCTAGCCTCTTCAGTTCCAAAACAACTAATATAATTCCCAATGAAGCCATATCAGGTTCAAGAAGCTCTTTTCAGTTACCTCCAGCTTCAGAAGACACAGCAGTTGCATCTGAGAAAGCATTTAAACATTTCAAGAAGCATTTAAAGATTTAAAGAAACATTCCTTACATTTGATAGCTTATAACTAGTTTATAACTATCAAATTATCTATTATAATGTTGTCAGTTGGTGCTGTACAGATGTGCTGAGAGTGACAACTTCCAGACTATTATTAGGGATTTGTGCATCACATGTATTTGTTAGAGTAATATCCCACCTTTTCTCCAGAAACAAACATTGCATACTTTAACTTCCCCTCAGTCCAGCTTTTAATCTCACTGCCGAAGTGGCGCAGTGGTTAGAGTGCAGCACTGCAGGCTACTTCAGCTGACTGGTAGCTGCAGTTCGGTGGTTCAAATCTCACCGGCTCAAGGTTGACTCAGCCTTCCATCCTTCTGAGGTGGGTAAAATGAGGACCCAGATTGTTGGGGGCAATATGCTGCCTCTGTGAACCGCTTAGAGAGGGCTGTAAAGCACTGTAAAGCGGTATATAAGTGTAAGTGCTATTGCTATTGCCTCACACTGGAATTTACACTGTTGCTATAATTGTTAAGTCACATGCCATTTCTTGGAATAGTATGAATGTGCATGTGTTGAGCTTTCTGATTTAATTAATTAGTATAAGTGGTGGAGACTTAGAATGGTTTATAGCAATAGCAATAGCACTTAGACTTATATACCGCTTCATAGTGCTTTACAGCCCTCTCTAAGCGGTTCACAGAGTCAGCATATTGCCCCCAACAATCTGGGTCCTCATTTTACCCACCTCGGAAGGATGGAAGGCTGAGTCAACCTTGAGCCGGTGAGATTTGAACTGCCGAACTGCAGCTAGCAGTCAGCTGAAGTAGCCTGCAGTACTGCACTCTAACCACTGTGCCACCTTATCATATTATCATATTCTATTTATTAGATAGATAGATGATAGATGATAGATGATAGATAGATAGATAGATAGATAGATAGATAGATAGATAGATAGATAGATAGATAGATAGATAGATAGATAGATGATAGATAGATAGATAGATAGATAGATAGATAGATAGATAGATAGATAGATAGATAGATAGATAGATAGATAGATAGATAGATAGATAGAGACAGATAGATAGATAGATAGATAGATAGATAGATAGATAGATAGATAGATAGATAGATAGATAGATAGATAGATAGATAATCCCGTCTTTCCTCCAGGAGGTCAAGGTGTTGTAAACAGCACATTTTTCTTCAGTGTACCTACAACAATAATATTGTGAGGTAGGTTGAACTAAGAAAGAAAGGCTGACCTGAAATCACGAAGTGAGTTTCCAAGGACTGATGATGGACTAATTCTATCTAGTTCAGTACTTCAACCACTATACCACATATTAATTTATTTACATATAAGTAAAGCAGTGGTTCTCAACCTGTGGGTCGCGACCCCTTTGGGGGGTCAAACGACCTTTTCACAGGGGTCGCCCCGCGCGCTAGCCTGCCATCTTGGAAATGCTCCCAGTTTGGCCGTGCCTGTGGGTCCCCGGACAGCCGGTAGCCACAGAAGCGGGAGACTTCACCCACCCGCCCAGACGCCGCCATTTGGGTTCTTTTACCCTCTGCGCATGCGCAGAACGCTTTGTGCATGCACAGAGGGTAAAAGAACTCAAATGGCGGCATCCGGGCGGGTGGGCGAAGTCTCCCGCTTCCGTGGCTACCGGCTGTCCAGCGACCCGCAGGCACGGCCCGCGGGGGGGGGGGGGGGGGGTGGGGGCGGCGGGGCGGGGGTCGCGGGGGGTTGCGGCATTAGAAAGGTTGAGAACCACTGAAGTAAAGCATTTATATACCAAACACTAGATTCCTTAACAATAATATACAGAATCCCAACACATGTACGCCAGAATTCCAGCTAGAAATATTCAGCCATGTCTCATTGCTTTACTCTTTTTACTCCGATCTATTATTTTCTCCCTTACTCTCATTTTCTCTCTGAGATTACTAGGCTGAAATTCATTCAGCTGATTAACCCATCTAAAAATTATCCATTAAAGGATAGATTTATTTTATTTATTGTCAAATCTTATTTATGTTAGAGTAAATCATAATGCTAGTTCACTTCAAATTACTTAGCCACAGACAGAACATTATTTGCTACTTACGTGCAAAAATACCGGTGTTTTACCAGTATTATTTAATACATTTACTTTTTTATTACCAAAATCTGCTAATTTTTATGAGTTAAGATTTTAATAGCCATTTTTTGTGTTTTTAAAAGAAATGTTTTGTCTTCGCTATATCATGTGAGATTCTTGTCAATCCTATTTTACTAACTAGATGCTGAAACCAAATCTTCAGGCCTTGTGGATCATTGCTGAAGAACTTAATTTAAAAATAGGCGCAATTTCAAAAGATAAAACTCAGTTGTGTTTTATAAACCAGGATGGAGGCTTTTTCCCCCCTTTGCCAATCAATAACAAGTTTGTGTAGTCAAAACTACCATGGCGTAAGCCATTTGAGCATGCATCAAATCTGTTGGCAATACCTAGAATGAGAAGGCAGAAGCTGGCAGCTTAATTGTGATAGATCACTTGAATGAACAAGCAGTTGACCATATGCTAGAGAGAAGCAGCAGCTGGAGATTACCTTCCTCTTTTTTCTCTCTTTCTTCTTCATTCAAACCCTAGGTCCTGATAGGTGCAGTCCAGGGTGAAAGGGCAGGAGGTAAGCAGGAGACCATGAGAAAAAACAGCAGCTGGAAGGAGGAAATGCTCAGTTCCTGTTCTTTGGGTCATTGCTTAAAGCAGCTGAGTAAATCTCTTTTACATTTACCTTCTTCCAGCCAGTCACCAATGACAGAACATTTGAATTGTTGACTAGGACTTCTACTAGCACTGGTTCAAGCAGCATTTCAGTGTTGAGTGTATAAGCACAGCAGGGACAAAAAATCTATGAGAAGCAAGAAGATACATTTAAAAATAATAATAATTTGTGGCCAAATAAGAAGAATAAAGAAGAAAAGAAAGTTTGGTAAAAGAAATACACAAAGAGAATAAAAGATAGCACAAAAAGATATAAAAAGGAACAGTAAGACAATGACAACTATTTTCAAAATAGATTTGAAACAGGAAAAAGAATAGGGAGGCTGTGAGACGGTTAGGTGAGGGGGTGATAAAATGTTCTGAAAGAGGATAGGGAAATGACAAAGAATTTGAATGAACATTTTGCTTGTCTTTTTATTGCTGAGGACAGATGCCTATGCTTGAGCTGGCTTTTTTCAGGAGTGGACTCATACTGTGGCAAACAGAAACAACAAAATGTGAAGAGTATACATTTTCTCATTTGACAGATTAAAAATAAATCACTTGGTCCAGACAGGACCCATCTGAGAGTTCTTAGAGACCTAAAAATGTGCAAGTACTGATATTTGATAGAAATATATAGTATCTCTTTTATGTCTGAGGTTTGGAAAATAACCAATATGACTGCAATTTTAAAAAGGGATCAAGTAGGGACTTGGGAAATTATAGGCCACTTAGCTTAATATCTATTCAGAATAAAATGATAGAAAATGTTGTGAAAGAGAAAATAATCAAATACAATTTCCAGGGGATCAGAGGTGGCTACTCGCTTGATAACTGGTTAAGGAAAAGAACCAGAATCGGAATAAATGAATATGTTTCACAGTAGAGGAATATGCAGACCGAGTCTCTTCTTTGTGCATAGTAGTTTTTAATTCATTTATAAAAGGGGCGTTGGTCTTACCTGATATGCTCCTTCTCATTGGGTGGAGATAGGAACGGGGTTGACCTCGTCTACTTAGCTGATTGGACTTAGTCTGCCAGAGCTGTTGAGGACACGCCTCTGTTGCTATCCCTTCCAGCTTTTGACGAAGACGAAGTGACACTCTACGTGCCATGTTCCAAATTCCTCCTCCTCCAGACCCCAGACCAGACGGTCATCAGGGTGGGGCTGGATGCTATCTCCACCCAATGAGAAGGAGCGTATCAGGTAAGACCAGCGCCCCTTCTCCATAGTGGTGGAGATAGCATCCAGGAATGGGACATACCAAAGCTGGCTTGTCCTTACGGGTGGGCTGCAGTCTGGTCTGAGGTCCCCTGCTCTGTGTGTACACTCTGAAGGACTCGCCTGCCAAATGCTGCCTCCACCGAGGCGAAGATGTCCAACTTATAGTGTCTGATAAACGGGGACGGAGAGGACCAAGTCGCTGCACAACAGACCTCCTCTATAGAGGCCTGTGTTACCCATGCTGCGGTCGTAGCCGCACTCCGGGTGGAGTGAGCCGTTACACGTTTAGGCAGCGGAAGGGCCTGCATTTCGTAGGCCTTAGCAATGCATGACCTAAGCCAACGACCCACAGTTGAAGGGACGACCCTGTTATCCAACGTGGCAGGCTGAAATGAAACAAAGAGGGATTCTGTTTTCCTAATGGCGGCAGTCCTTTTATCATATATGCAGAGAGCCCTCCTTACGTCCAAGGTCTGCCACCTCTTCTCCAAGGGATGGGCTGGGTTGGGGCAGAAGTTAGGCAATATTAGTTCTTGTGCCCTGTGGAACCCGGTGTTCACCTTGGGGACAAAGGAGGGATCCAGCTGCAAAATCACCCTATCTGTATGAAAAACGCACAAGTCCTGCCTCACCGATAGAGCCGCCAGTTCAGATACCCTCCTGGCCGATGTAATGGCCACAAGGAAGGCTACCTTACAGGTAAGGAATCAAAGGGATGTCGACTGTAAGGGCTCGAATGGGGCCCCGGTGAGGGAGTTCAAGACCTTGGACAGGTCCCATGTAGGGTACCTGTGCACCACCGGGGGACACAAATTGGTTGCTCCTCGGATGAACCTGCGGATCGTGGGATGCGAGGTTAGAGATTCCAGTGATCCGCAGGCCAAAACAGAGAACAGGGCCGCCACCTGCCTCCGGATGGTATTGGGCGATAGTCCTCTATCTAGTCCATCCTGGAGAAACTCCAGGATCTGGGCTATCGACACAGCCGTGGGAATAATGTCCGCCCTGGCACACCAAGCGCACAATGTCCTCCATGTGGCATTGTAGATGCGGGTGGTGGAGGGCCTCCTAGAGGCTTGTTTTGTCTTAATGACCCTGGAGGAAAAATTGTCCCCACTCAGAATGCTCCGCTCAAGCGCCAGGTGGTCAGTTGGAGCCACTGTGGCTCTGGATGGATCAAGGCCCCCTGGCTGAGGGAGATCCTGTTCTGAGAGATCCTCCAGGGTCGCACCACTGACAGGTTTACCAGGTCTGCAAACCATGGCCTTCTGGGCCAGTGAGGGGCCAAGATTAGGACCTCCGCCTTCTCCGCCAGGACCTTCCTGATCACACTTGGAATAAGGGGAAGAGGAGGGAAGGCATACAGTAGCCCTGGAGGCCATGGGCTGCGGAGAGCGTCGATCCCCTCTGCCCCGGGTGTTGCAAACCTGGCGTAAAACCTTGGTAGTTGAGAATTGTCTGGGGTGGCAAACAGATCCACTTCCAGGAGGCCGAAACGGTCCGTCAGTTCCCGGAATAGGGACGGGTGCAGACGCCACTCCGGGTAGTCGATTGAGGCTCTGCTGAGCCAGTCCGCCTGCACGTTTGACACCCCGGATATATGCTCTGCCGTGAGAGATAGCAGGTGTCTCTCCGCTCAGAGGCCCAACCGTCTGGCCTCCTACATAAGGGATCTGGAGCGGGTACCCCCTTGGTGGTTGATGTGCGCCTTGGCAGCCACGTTGTCCATCAGCACCAGGACGTGTCTGCCTGAGACCGACTGCTGGAAGTGACGGAGGGCCAGGTGGACCGCCCTGAGTTCTAGCCAGTTGATATTTTTGGTCCGGTCCCTCTGGGTCCACTGCCCTTGTGCTATCTGAGAACGGAGGTGAGCCCCCCAACCGAAGAGGCTGGCGTCCATCATAACGGTCAGATGTTCGGTCTCCTTGAACTGGCAGCCCTTGGTGATGGCTGGGGACAGCCACCAGTTGAAGGATCGGATGACCTCCATCGGGACGCGGACCTTGGCCGGCGAGTTGCTCCTGCCTGACCTCTGGAAAGGTAAAAGAAATCATTGAAGATCTCTGGAGTGCAAGCGTGCCCAGGGAATGATGGAAATACTGGACACCATCGTGCCCAGGAGCTGGGAGAGCAAGACTAAGGGCACAGTTCACTCTCTTTTGACCCGACCCACCAAGTCTTTGAGGCTGGCCTGTCGCTCCTGGGATAGGTAAACCTTGCACTCAACAGTATCTATGATAGCCCCCAGATGGAGCAGGCGGTTAGTAGGCGACAAGTGGCTCTTTATATTTATAGAGAACCTGTGGTGTTGGAGAACCTGGATAGTGACCCGCAGGTCCTCCCTTGCCTGGTGACCGGAGGAGGACTGGATCAAGATATCATCCAGATAGCACTGGACATGCACGGGCAGAGGTAGCCAAGGCAGCCAATAGTTTCATGAATGCCCTTGGCGCCGATGATAGTCCGAATGGCAGGGCTGTATACTGGTAGTGACGGCCCACATACTGGAATCTAAGGTATTGCTGGTGTAGTGGCAAGATAGACACATGCAGATATGCCTCTTTTAAATCAATGGCCGTGAGGAAGTCGCCCTCTCTAACGCCCCCCAGGATAGATTGGAGTGACTGTATTTTGAACCGCCGGTAGACAATATGGTGGTTCAGTCTTTTTAAGTCCAGAATAGCTCTCCATCCCCTCGAGGCCTTGGGAATCACAAAAAGGGTAGAATAGAATCCCTGCCTGTACTGGTCCTCAGGGACCTGCTGGATCGCATGGATGTCCAGCAGGTGCTGTATGGCTGTCTCCATGAGGATCCTTTTAGAAACGTCTTTTGAGACTGGGCAATGGATAAAAAACTTCGGAGGAGTGGAGAGGAATTCAAGGGAGAGGCCTGATCTCACTGTCTCCCGGACCCAAACATCCGATGTGATCTCCTCCCATCGGTCTGCAAAGAAGCCCAGTTGACCTCCGATGGGAGGGTTGGATATGCAGTTACTTGGGGCGATGAAAAGACCGACTTCCTCCTCCTCAAAAGGGCCGCTTCGATTGAAATTGCCTGCCTCTGCTCGGCCCCTCCTGCTGCCGCCTCTGTCTCAGAGCGTAGCTCCCCTGGGAACATTGAAATCCCGCACCTGAGGTCTGAAGGTTGGCCTTCGAAAATATGGAGAGGGGCAAAAGTCGGCTCGTCTGGTGAATGATGGCAAAACCTTTCTTTTATCTCTGGATTCTACCAACAAGGGAGCCAGTGAGTCCCCAAACAATTTCTCCCCTGTGAAAGGAGCCGATGCCAGTCGCCACTTATGGTGGGCAGCCAGAGCAAACGGCGGGCCGCCACCGAAGAGCCAATGGCCTTGGACGCAAATCTGGCAGAGTTCAGAGTGGCGTCTGCAGAAAATTGCACCGCTGCCATAATCTTGTTGATGTCCTGGTGCGTTCTTGTATCCACCGCCGGTATCCTCTCTTGCATCTGGCAAAGCCAGAGCAAAGAGGCTTGGTTGAAAAAGGAGGCAGTCGTGGAAGCTCTGACTGCCCATGTCGCTGCCTGATGTGTTCTCTGCAGCGTTTGCTCTGACCATCTGTCCTCTGGCCTTAGGCTCTCCTCTGATTCGCCAGGTATGGCTCAAGATGGTTGTAAAGCCGCCACCAGGGCATCCACAGCCGGAGGTTGGAGGACCTGTGCGAGATCTGGGCCCACATTGTAAAACCTCCTGTCTGCCGACGATGGATTGGGCCCTGCCTCAGGAGAGGTCCACTGCCTCTGGACCACATCAACAAAAAGATTGGGCGAGGGAATGACCTCTGCCTCCGTGGTTGGCTGGGAGAAGAGTGGATCCGCTGAATTAGTTGGACCCTCTGGTTGTGTGAGTGACTGAGTCAAAAAGCTGGAAGGGATAGCAACAGAGGCGTGTCCTCAACAGCTCTGGTAGACAGTCCAATCAGCTAAGCAGACTAGGTCAACCCCGTTCCTGGATGCTATCTCCACCACTATGGAGAAGATTGGGACTTATGGCTGATTAGTGAAATGGTCTGATTTGCTGATGATACCAAATTGTTTAGGTAAATAAATGTAGAAAGTAACTATGGAGAGCTCCAAAAACACTCTTGAAGCTGTCTGGAACCTCTAGCACACAAATGAAGTTCATTGAAAAGCTGTGTAAAATGTTGTGATTGACACCTCTCCCCCCCACACTTCATGTATATATTGTGAGGAAGGACTATATACCCATCATTGAGCTCCTATATAAAAATGATACATCTCTTCAAGGTAATTGGAAAGAAAGCCTAGCACCTGAAGGCAGGACAAGCAATGGATGGAAACTAATTAAAGAGAGAACTAACCTAGAAGTAAGAAATTTCCTGACAGTTAGAACAATTAATCAGTGTTGCTTTCAAAAGTTGTGGGTGGTCCAACACTGGAGGTTTTTAAGAAGAGATTGGACAGCTATTTGTTTGAAATGGTATAGGGTTTCCTGCTTGAGCAGGGGATTGGACTAGAAGACCTCCAAGGTCCCTTCCAGCTCTATTATTCTGTTATCTTCTCTTTAGGTCTGTCAGTTCTACAGTTCAGGTGTGTGGAAAAACTAATTCCCCATGGCTCTGCCAAGCATTGTTTTCTTTGCGTAATTCAGGACTGTCAAGGCCATGTACCTTCTACAATTGGGAACAGATGGAGAAGAAAATTAGTATTGTTCCTAGGAACTAGAGGAGGCTATTTGATTACAATAGAAGGAAAGGTTCCAGAAAATGTTCAACCCTGAGCTGATGCTAGATTTCCAATCACCCCCACTTCCAAGTAATTCCTTTTAAATCTGATCCTTTGTTTTAAGGGCCTGCCTAGCCCTTCTAGCAGCTGCAAACAACAATTTCTAAATAATCTTAACACCAACTTCATTACTGCTGCAGAACATCAGACCCTCCAATTCAGTCCTCTTGCATGCTGTGTGTCATCAGTTTTGAACCTTTGATTTGCACAGCCACTTTTTCCTTGTTATCTACACATGATGCCCGATCTGCTCAGCAAGGCTGTTTTATAGGACATATGTTGTCAATCAGTGGTTTTGCTCTTTGATAAACATCTGTGCCACGGTGGAGAGGGGAAAGAAGGCGGAGACAGCTGCAAAATACTACCTAGTTCTTCCCCCTCAAGGAATCATTTGCAAAGAAATGGTAATTTTATACCAGTCACATGATGTGAATTCATTAATGATACATATTATGGCAGATAGAACTTTGCATATTGTCTTGAACCATTATGTTTCTTTTTGTGAGCTCCAAGTCTTAGTCTTTTTCTGCCTTTCAACTTTGATTACACCAACAATTAGCCCAAGAACCCTGGAAAGGCATCACTTTTGATTGGGGGTAGTGATGGGTATGTTTGGTAAATCTATGAGTGCCTCACTAATTACACCCTCCTAAACTGATACTTTCTTCATTCTATTATATGCAAGGTCCTACTGATCTTATGCCTTTGCTCCAGTTCCTCATTTCTCTGTTCAGCAAATTAAAATGTTTAGTGTGAAGAAAAGATGTTTTCTTGTACAACCAACACTCTTTAATAACTATTTAGATGACCCTGATTTGAGCCACAATTGGTGGGCATAGCAATTTGACTGTGATCTTTTCAAAAGAAACTAATTTACCTTACATTCATAAAAATACTAAAACAATTGTGCACCAGTTCTAGATGATACGTAGTAAAAGGTTCGTCAACATTTGATTTCAATGATGTTCAACCCATGAACATTGTCAATAAACTTTATGCAAAATATCCTTTTAGAAATCAGACATCTGATATGTCTGTTTCCTTTGTTACATCAATTATAAAACTAGATTTCCATATGCTTACAGATGTAAGCATATTTCTCAGTCCCTAGGAAAACTGAAACAATATTTGTTGAAGATCTTGCCTATTGATTTTTTAAAAATGCCACGTTTAATTTTTTAGTGTATATGATAATTGTTTCACATTTTTATATTCCCCCTTTGATTTAAGAATCTCCAAATAATAAATACAGAGTTCCCAGTAAATTTTCCATCCAGAAATTAAACTAAATGTCATCAGATTTAGAGCACGTGCAGTTTGTTTCCTGGATGAAGATTTAATAATAGATTCCCTCTTCAAAAACCTGTTCAATGGAGGGGATATTGTAGGAGACGGGGTAGCCGAACCTGGGGGCAGAGTTCAAAGAGGGATCAGCCTAGAATTCCTACGTAGCCACAAGCAGACTAAGTCCAACCCCCCCCCCCTGAATTCTGTTGACCCTTATCTATTCTGTTGACCAAGAAGGTGCTAACCGTTAGTTGAAAAGATTCCTGGGCATAGGCTTTTTAGCAATAAATCAGTTTAATTGGACCTTCACATGTGTATCTGGTCTTTTGCACCTGACAGATATTCAAAATCCTGATTTCTGTACTTTCCAAATCCTGTATGTATCTTCTGTATATAGAAAGTTACAATTTTTAGTTACAATTTTCAAGAACATACTGAAAGCCTTACAAGTCCTGTAAGAAAGAACTGTGAATCATGTCATTTATCTCTCTATGTAATCACATTGAACTAGGTTGGTTCTCCAGTGTCAGCATATATTATCTACAGAACAAAAGGTGTACTAAACATCATTTACAGTATAAATATTTAATTCCACAATTGAGCTTTGTGGAAAAAGGAAAACTCTTCATTATCATACCTGTGTCTTTTGAAATATTACTATTATTTATTGTGGCACTTCTATAACAGAAGGAAGTAGTGTACATGAGAGGGCAAGGGATGTAATTTTGTGTGCTTTGCAATAGAAACTAATGAAAAGGCTGTTGTAAAATCGTGAGTTGCCACAGCTCATGCTTTCCAGTAGGATGTGACTTGTATTTAGGATATCGTTTGCATGCATGTACCAGTACAGCTAATGGAATTCCTAGGAAAAAAAAGCGTATATTTCAACCCATCATAATTTAGGAAAGAAACGACTGCCTAATTTTTCTAATGGATATAATATGTGGTTATACATTTTTAAGACAATAGTGTTTTTTTAGTAAAAATTAATCCAAAACAAAAGGTAATGAAATAGGAAGAATGAAAAAAAAAATCAGATACATTTTTCTAAAAATTGTATAGTGCGGAGTAATTGAATACTGATAATTCTTGTTTAATGCTACAATTGTTGCACATAAAAGTTGCTGATGAGATAGACTGGTAGCGATAGTTACATCCTTTGGTCCATCTGCCCTCCCTCTCTTTTCTACATCTGGTTGTAACCTTTCTGACATTCAGCACATCCCTGCCCTGCTTTGTTTTGACTCCTGACAAGCCTTTCAATTTGCTATTTTCTTTGAAGAGCTGAGTAGCCTCACTCCTGCTCTTCCCCCTGAAAGTATTGAGCATTGGTATTGAGTTTCAGCCCTGACGGACGTGAATGGGGCACACCATTGATCCAGAGGGCTCAAGTTCAACTGGCAGCCTGTGTGACCCTATTCCTGAGTGAGTTGTTGCTGTCTCAGCTTACAGTAGTTTTTCCTTCATTGTACAGAGGAACAGGCATGATCTCTGGTTGTTTCAAGGGAATACGTGCATCAGTATGGACTGTTAATTGCATCAGGGATAGAGAGACAGGTGTTATAGCATTCCTAGCTGGAATTCAAGAAGAACAAGCAATATTTCAATCCAGTTTTTTCTGGGAAGAAACTGTATATCCTGCTGTTAGTGTGTGTTGGTATGTTATACAGGGAGATGTAGATGGAACTTAATTTAGACCAGGGGTGGGTTCTAACTTACCTCGCTGCCGGTTCACTTCCTCCCGCACCGCGCGGGTGCGCCGTGTGGGTGCGCGCGCATGTGCAGTGGGGAAAAAATAAAAAAAAACCCAAAACAAGATGGCGACGCATGCGCAGTGCCGGAAACTCAGCTTCTGCGCATGCGCAGAAGAAAAATAATAATACAATTTTTTAAAAAAAGATGGCGGCGCCCACGGACTGGCACCGACCGAACTGGATACGTGATGTCATCGTGACGTCACCGTGACGTCACCAGCGGGTCGCTACCAGTTTGAGCGAACCGGGAGGAACCCAACTGTGATTTAGACCCAATACATTTTTCTGCCTGTGTCATGTGACAAGTGTGTATACTGTCCATACTGTATATAGGAACTATCTGGACTGAGTATTCTGCACCTTTACAATTGGAACAGGAGGCTGGATTAGAGTCTTGGATAAACTATACTTTCTTTGTTAGTAATACTTTCCATCCATCCATAATTGGCACAAAACAGTACCTGCATAAAATTTGCTGTTCTGACTTGTGTTCTTATTCTACATCCATTGTAGCTGTTCTGAATCACTTCTGAATATTAAAGGTAGTCCTCAATTTACAATCATTTGTTTAGTGATTGTTTGACCGTTTACAATGGTACAGAAAAAAAGTGACTAACAACCAGTCCTTATACTTATGACCATCACAGTCTCACCATGGTCATATGATAAATTTCAGGCATTTGGCAACCAGCAGGTATTTACAACAGTTGCAGGGTCCCAGGGTCACATGATACCAACTGTGACCTTTCTACCCACCTTCCAACAAGCAAAGTCAATGGGGGAAAGTCAGATTTGCTTAATGACTGCATGATTCACTTAAAAACTGCAGTTACTCACTTAACTATGGCAAAATAGGTCATAAAATCAGGCGGGACTCATTTAACAACCACCTTGCTCAGCAAATGGCTTGCACATTTATATTTCTTAGAAATGTTTCACTCTTCTTAATATTTAAAAGGGAAGGCATAGTATTTAGATGATTAACAATTAGTAGATGTCTGAAGTAAGAGAAAAGGAGATATTTCAAGAAATAACTACTTTGAAGAAATATATTTTTCATTACATAGTTACAATGTGATGGCATCTTTCCTCCCCAATTAAAATTGACATGCAATACTGACTGTAACATAGTGGTTAAGTATAAGCTGCGTGCCAACAAATCCCTGGTGCTCTGTCATTAGTTTATGAGGTTCAGAGGGAAGTTATCTCTTAGCCTCAGCTTCCCCTTTGCAATAGCAATATTGCCCCACCTTATTAAATAATCATATAGGAATTACTGTGGGAATGTATACAGATGTTTGGATAGCATATGTTATGCTATGTTGCATTTACAACCAATATAAAGGAAGCCACAAGTTCTCCTGCTTTTTCTCCTATGTTACACAGTTTCAGAGTTTTCTGCTATCATATCTGATAATGGCCCCCAAAAGATAAATGGCTGTAAATTAACAAAAATGAAATATCAATAAATCCTAACAAAGATGGCCTGGTCTGGGCATACAATTCCTTACTAAAGGAATTGTTAAAAATATTGAGAGATGCCTGTAATTGATACACTGAGATCCTCTGTTGAGGTTTCATTTTACCCATCTGGATGTGGAATTTTAGCTAGAGTAAACACTTGGATGTTCTTTTATATATTATGGGGAACTGAATAGCTTTCCATTCACCAAGAGCCATGTCCACTGCACTCATTACGTCTAGGTGCTTTTCTCTTGGGCCTGTTTGGTTCATGTTTCTGAGAGAGTGCACTAGTAGCACTGATAGGATTTGCAGCTGACTTGGAAAGATCCAAGCATGTGCTTTAAAGAGGAAGGGAAAAGTACAGATTTTATTAAGGTAGAGCACATCTTCAAATTGGATTATCTCAAATTTTCGGAAGCATCACAGCATTGATTGGCTGGCCTGGAGTGGGAGAGGCTATGCAGAGACACGCCAGAGTGTGTGCAATTGGATCTCTTCCATTAGACTGATCAATAACTGCTGCCCAAGTGTGATGGTGGTGGTGTGGAGTGGTGTTACGAAACTGAATAAATATAGATGTGAGAGCTGAGAAATTGCATTACAACCAGAGGATCCAAGCCCAACATATATAACCCTTTCACCTTAACACCCAGACTAGGAACCTTAAGTCATTCAGGAGCAGGGACATGCTACTTACTGATTAAAAAGTGTTCTGTGCTATTCGGTCAGTACAAGATTTAAAGGTAGATGTTATGACCTTAATCATTTCTAATTATGCCTTTTGTGAACTATACTTCGTTATGCAAAAATTGGGTCTAGATGAAAGGTTTCAAAACTTATTTGGAATTTTGAGAAGATATCATAGGCAGCTCATCCCAACATGGCTACAAGTCAAGTGGAGTATTCTGCATTCATGCAGTGATTGTGTGGTAACAATAGCAAGTCATAAAATAGCTGTTTTGCAGAAAGGTATAAAGATAATTTTTAAAAGAAAAGCAGTTTACTCAAACATTAGAATACATGATAGGCATAGTGTTTGGTCTCCCAAACAACCCCAATCCTTTGAATTCACCATTCTTTTTCTCCACACAGTTATTTCTTTCTGTTACTAAATCATTTTTCCTCAAATCCATCCTGGATTATCTCTCCAGCCTCTTGTTGTTACTAAATTAAGTCCAAGTACCTGGGTTTACACAGCATTAAGCCGTAAGTAATCATATTAGCCATCACATTGTAACCAAATGGTTATTGAGCCCAGCATGCTTTCTGGCTGAACTTTCACCACAGTATTACTTGTCTTTCTTTGAGTCTATAGTGTGGTGTCTCTGATCTTATCAAGTAGTACTTCACAACCCTTCATTACTTTAATGAATTTTTCGCAGGTGACTTCTGCTCTTTCTTGAATAGTATTCCTGGCCTATGTGGGGCCCAAAGATATGCTGGTAACTGAAAATAACGAATGATATGTTTTGCCCCTTTTCGGACTCAGTTAATGGACCCATGGTTTACTCAGTTAAACCATTGTCTTAGACTAAGAACTAAATATATGGCCTGGGTGTGCTAGGACAAAATATGAAGAGAGATTTTGTCAGCAAATATAGCAACTAAATAATTAAATATTTTTAAATCTATACAAAATTAAAAAGAGTTATGGTGAGATGGGCGGCAAATAAATTTAATAAATAAATAAAATAAAAATAAAAATTGGAAACCCTTGTGAAAGGGTAGTGCCATGATTAGAATGGCACTGCCTTCAAGATACATCATTCCAACTAAAGAAAGTATTGATTTCTGGCAGTATGAGGATTGATTGCTTACACCATTTGTCATGCTGCTTTATAAGTAGCAGGCCATAATATCAAAATACTTACTAATGATACCAAGTGCCTATGGAGAAATGGACATGGTTTAGGAGGTCACATGGGTTATATGCCTTTATTCCCATGTTTACCAAGTTCTGTATTTATGGGCATTATTGGAAAGTGAGGTATAGGTTAAATTTGACAGATTAATGATTCATCTTCCATATCTCATAATGTAATAATATTATTCCTGTGTACATCTGCTACAAATTTCCTCCACATTTTGTGATCAGTTTTGCTGAGGCAGCCATATTTAATCCCATCCAATTAGTGTACATTTAACATCTTGTTTTGCTTGGACCAGACAACACATCAGTAACCTATTGACCTTTCTGTTCAGTTGAGAACCCCCTGGCAGCTGGGAACTCTTGGAATGCATCCTGGTAGACTCCCCCCCCCTTTTGCATCCTTTAAATTTAGTTAGCCTAGATAAGTTTTGGATGAAGGTGCTGACTGGAGTGGCATTTGGGCTAGGAGATAGCATTTGTCTCTGTAAGCTATTTTCTGAATATGATTTAAAGTAATAAGTGAGGAAGAAACCTGTAATAAAGTCAGCACTTTGCTTATTAAGGGGAAAAGACTGTGCTGGGCTAGGAATAATATTAATTAGACAGATATATGACAAGCTAGGAAGCTTTTCAGAGACGTGCATGTGCAAGCATAGTGCTTTTAAGATAGATGAATGGGAAGATTAGTACCCACATCCTTGGGGGGCAGGGGGAGAGAGAGAAGGAAGAATTTGGGGTGGAGCTTGTAGTCTTATGGAAAAATTATGATTTTAGAGTTCGAGATTTTCAAAATGATTAGATGTAATAATTAATTTTGAAAGTAGTTGATAGTGATAACTGAAAGGCTAGTATCCTTAAGATTGACTTGATTCAAATGGTTCTCATAAACATGTGATTTCTGATTCCTTCAAAACAGGTATTTGTTTTGTTCTCAGGATACAGTAATTCACTACTTTCATTCTTCTCATTGTTAATTCCCAGTTTGCTTCACTGTTATCTTTTTCCTTCTCTGCTCTGATTAGCTATACTAATCAGTATAGCTGCTGATTAGTAATAAAATTTTAACAAGGATCTGTATGAGTGTCCTTTCTGTTATTTTTATGAGATTATGGAGAGAGATACCTTCAAATTCCTCTTCGCTAGAGGTTCCAAAGCATAGAAGCAGCATATGGGAAACCTTCTACATCAGGAGTATCAAACTGGCAGCCCGTGGGTCGGATGCATCACGCGCAGGCCACTCCAACCCCAGCTCCGCGAAGGAAAAAAAAAACATTGCGATACATCATGTGACGGCAAAGTGATGTGGCGAGTTTGACACCCGTGTTCTACATGCTACATTGCAGTGAAAAGCAAAGGAGGTTCATGTGCCCAAGAGTCTAACTTACACCCCTAGACCTATTACTGCAATTTCCCTTTCTGTTAACTTCTAGTCACTTTCTGTTCTCCACTGTGCAAGGCTTTATTTCCTGTTACTTTAGCTACTTCTAATTCAGCCTTTGTTTCTATTGATTGAAGAGTGGATGGGCTGTGAAAAGACATAACTGTCACCTACCTAGTATTCAATATGCCTTGTGGTTCTTCTTCATGTTGACAATGTTTAATTATTCAGAACATTTCCACACTATCACCATTTCAACTCTCCAGTTCATTAAAAACTGCTTGAAAATAATCCACAATCATCTTTTCTGCTGCCGAATTTACAGCATTGAAAATACAGAGCAAAAATCACTACGCTACCTTAAGGTCCTATCACTCTGGCTCCAGAAAACTTTAAAAGAAAGGGCAGCTTGGGGGGCAGGGGCAGGATACATAAAGCTCAAGTAGCCTGGTGCTTTGCACATTAGATATATCTTACAATAGAGAATCTAGCATTCTTGTCAATCTCAGTTTGCTTTATTGCTAGGGATACTAAGGAGGAAATGAAGAGGTATCAGGCCACCATCCTCTTACAGGTTGAAGAACAATTGTACAACTGAAGTTCAGGAAAAAGGAGGAGGAGGAGTGTGGTAAGAATCCTCTAATGAGGAAGTGGCTAGCTTCCAGGTGCCACAAAACTCAGGATTCTCCATATGAAAACTGACTTCCTCTTACACTATAGCTGAACTAGAAATAAATGGCTAAAGAGAAATGACAACACATGGTTACAGAAACTGGAATATAACTTGGGAGCAGAACAAACATCTTATGTACATCCATAATTTTTAAATATGAGCAATAACTCCAGTAAAAAAAGTATGTAATATTGAAGCATTCAAGGGTCTTTCTATAGGTTACTTGATAAGCACCACTGAAAATCCACAGAGCTTATGTCAGTGTTGGGAATCATTTTGTTTTTATTTTTTGAGATTGATCCATATTGTTCATGATCTTGTTTTACTTAGGGTTAGTGGGACTGTGTGCCAAGAAACCCATTTCTTGTCAGGGAGATAAGCTGTATGTGCAGTAGCTGACACTCTGGGTCTTCATCAGGCAGATTGCTAGATGTCTGAAATAGAAGCCATATGAAGTATAGGAAATCAGTGGGAGCAGTGACCATTACATGGGGTAACTTGAGTTTCATGCATAGCTGTAAGCCATAGAGGAACTTGCTTAGTGTAGTTTAATATATTTGTGAACGCTTATAATACATTCAATAAAACTTGATTAAACAGCTCACAGGTTAGAACAGTTATTTCATCAGCAAATCTGCAGTACCTAGGACAGCTCATAAAATCTCACAGATATATCTGTGAGAAAAGCTGAAACTTGATGTTGGCTTCAGTTTTATTCTTCAGTTTTATTCTTCAGCTAAAGTTGATTGGAATTTAAAGGGCATGTGTTGGAACCCTATAGGTTAAAAATATTAAGAGCAATAATTATTGATGAATAGCAGGAAAAATGCTCTGAGGACAGCCCTGGTAGATTTGTACTTATTTTATTTCCTTTTGCTTTGACACAAAACTCTGCACCCCATTTTTCTTTCCCTGCTCTTCCTCTTTTCATTTTAGTATGGCTGCATATTAGCATGTTCCATTCTAGGCAGAAGCTTATCCCTCAGAGCCCTTGAGACAAAGAAAAAACCTCATCACTTACAGTGGACCTTACCTGAGATGTGGGGCAGCTATCAAGAAAGTAGGCAGAGGGAGGTATGGCTCTGCTTGTGCCATAGAACCTATGATTCAGCCTCATTTTGCTGCTCCATGAGGAGGTCAAGAAGGCAAAGTTTCCAGAGAGGTGAATTATCAGAGGGAGTGGTAACAATGGGTCAGGCAGTTCCAAGCAGGGGGTAATAGAGTTAAGGTACAGAATCTTGTGGGGAGCCCAGCATTAAAGCAATGAATAGAATTTAATCTGCCCTGAGCAAGGTAGTAGGACCTTTAATATTATGTCAGGGACATAGCCTATGCTGGTGAGCTATCCTTCATAGAAGCTAATGCCACTGGGATAATTGAATTAGCCCCTCTTTTGAAAGGAAAAGTATGGGGTTGGCAGCTGGGCATTCATGCCTTGCAGCTGCAAAAAGAATGAGCAGTGGACTGCAAATTCAATCAGGTGAATAGGAGGAAGGACGCAGGTGTTCCCCTCACTTCAATCCAACTCCCTTCTCCAATCTAGTAGACTTCATTTTAGCCTAGTAGGTTGCAATAGCAAAGACACATCCCATTTCCGATTTCAAGAAGAAGACAACTCCTTCCTTTTCCCCAAAATTCATTAGGCCCTCACTTTCTGTTTCTTTAATTAATTAGGAAATTCTTGTTTTCCAAGATGGTGATTTGACTTAAGTATAAATGTTTCTTCCTGATTATCAGGAAAGAAAATCTAAACCACTCTGATTTAAATCCAGCACAGTATAAAAATGTGAGTAACCTGGCTCCTAGTTATATTAGTACGTCCACGTTGATTGCAGGCTTCAAGCAAAGAGCTGAAGTGAATCTTTTGGTTTCAGTTTGATTTAATAGAGAGGAACACAACAAGTAGATGAACAGTAAACCTGTGGAAGTTCTCCATAGGTCTTGTCATTGCTTACCAATTGGGAAAGAGTTCAGTACTTTTCAATCAAAAGTGAAAAGGAAGTTTATTTGATCCTATGAGAAAGACCAACATACCTGTTTTTACCCCATTTTCAGATGTTTTTATATATTTCTTTTCAGTATTTCAACCTAAGCTTACTCAAAACTCTTAAAAAGTTACATCATGAACACTATAACTTGCCATTTCATTTGTAAGGCAGGCAATACAGTGAAGGAGTTACAAGTAGCAATTTACTCATTATAATTTGCAGGTACAGAATTATAGCATGGGAATTTTAAATGCAGTAGAATGCACCATTTGACTGAAGAGCCACTTGACCAATTGGTGGTTTTAACACATTACCATACATGTATTATATGAAAACAGCGTGTAAGCTGTGTATAACAAGCATATGCATGCCTTTTTCGTATCTATACTTAGTGCTGGGATGGATAACTTATCATGAGGCCATGTGAAGCTCTTGGGTCAGTTTTAAACACATTTAGCAAGTAATCAGTTTAGTTTTAAGACATGAGTGATCTTTCTTTCTCCAGCAATCTTAGAGGTAGGAAAGACGTAGGAAAGAAAAAAGGAAACAGCAAAAAGATTAAGAAAATTGATGCTAGAAAGAAAGTGTGCCTGTGTCTTTGGTGCAATGAATCCAATGAAAATAACAAAAGTTGCATTCATCCTTCCTAGGCCATGCTACCTATATTGATCACCTTAAAAGATTTTTATAAAGGGAAAAAAGCACACAAGGGCAAACTACCTATTTAACATAATATGCTGTTGGGCCCTAAGTTGTTCATGAAAAATGGTAAGTGACAACTTGATTATGGGAAAGAAATATTGGCCACAAATGCATTCCATGAGTGAAATAAATTGAACAAGGCGTGATAGATGTGAACTTTGAAACTTCAGTTTCAAAAAGGAATAATTTAATCATTCTTTTGCAAAACAAAAGTACTATTTGTTTGCCTACTAAGTCGAGTTCAACTGATGCATATACTATATTCTGTAAATCTCAAATATATTTTTTAAAAATACAGAGATAAGCTATGTTCCGAGACTAAGTTAAAGCACAGATTAGATGCACATCTAGTCAGTAAAAATCACTTTCTGTTCTGTTTGTGCTAATTACAACAGCTCTTATGGAGGGACTTAGGTCTTTCTTATCTGCAGTTGAAATGTTTTGAACATTTGTACCAGCTCAATGGATGCTTAGACTATTGCAAGCTGTAATCTAGTAATCTGAAACAAGAAGTAGATGCAGGTGTTTGAGGCTTGAGATGAAAAGAAGAAAAGAAGAAATAAAGGGTAACTTTGGGAAAACCCTTCTTAGGACTTGGGTTGAAATTGTGTTGACTGGCAAGAAGGGTTATAGTCAGGAATATTGGCTAGGAAAATAAAACAGCTTTCATTGGCTACAAGATTCTAATGATTGATAATGCATTGCTTTTCTTTGCATAGAGAAGAAGCAGGCAACCTTTTTGAAAATTATATTTTTAACATATTAACTTTTTTTTAAAGTTAATATGTTAACTTGAAAGTGGTTTTTGTTGCCAGGAAGTGGTAATAGTTGTTCTCAGATATATTTGTATATTTTAAAGAAATTAAAATAATTAAAGCTATTCTAGGTTTGCTGCTGAACTAGGTGCTTTGGGGGGCTTTTATAAAGGGGCTTTCAAGCTACCTGCAACACATGGATGTGAATTGCTCACCCCTGATACAGACAATTTCAGTTGCGTGCTTTGTGTTAGATACAGCTCCAAGCTAAGTGGAATAATGTGCCAAGGTAAAAGTAAGGTTAAAGAAGACAACAGTCACCTATCACAGACTTCCTTTGCTGCTCAAATTATATTTTGTCACAGTTCTGCAGGGTTTAAGAGGAGAATTGAACAATAGTAACTGGTTGTTTGAATTTATTGTGATATGTTTTGTGGTAACACATGGCCCAAGCATTTGCTTATTTACGTCCCAGATATTGAATACTTCGAAAGTTCAGATTTTGACACTTTCATAGTATATCAGAGAGGCAGTTAAATACAAAACTCGGCCATCAAGTTTCAAAATGCATTTAACTGTTCATTCTGGGTCTCCTTGAACAAACTAAACCCCAAATTATAGGATATTTATCTTACATCTACAACACTTAAGGTGTATATAGACTATTCCTCCTTCTATGCCTTAATACTGTTACAGATATTTATTCTTCTTCTGCATTTTGTGTTCTCTTGATCAGCTTTTTTATTTAAAAAAAAGAACCTTTTGCTCCATCTCTCTTCACTATCCAAAAATGATTAGAAAGAATTATTGCTATTAGGACGTCTTTCTTGGTGAAAGGAGAAAGTTGCCTCATTCATAATTTATACCCTCAATTACTATTAATAAAGAAATATTTCAGCAGGAGATCGCCTGGGAAAATTACACGTAACATTGCATTAACATTCTATTTGAACATTTTCATCACATTTGTTATAGAGTTAATAAGAGGGATATGCTCCCCTGACTTCTTCATGAAATTATGGGCTGCCTATGATAGTTTAATCTTTTAGACTTTATATAATATATTCACTTTGCTAATTGAGCCATCCAAGGAGCAGTTAGGGATGTACTTAAATGGGAAAGACAAAGTAATCAAGGCCGTGACTTCCTCACTAAAGAATTCTCTTCCGGAGATGAGAAGTTGCTTGCATGAATCAAATGCACATACGCTTTGTGTTTCTCTTGATACTTTATATAGTTAGTTCATGTACTGCTCTGTCCAGATATTAGTCTGGGTTTAACCCTTGTTCAAATAAGTTTATCATTTAAGTTCAATACATATGAAGCTCTAGATCTGTAGTAGTGATAACAGAAAAACTGGAACACTGAGCTATTTGTAGCTAAAACTGAAGCTGTAAAAATAGATGACATGTCGAAGATAATATAAATATCTAGAGCTACCAGGTGAGCTCAGATTTAGGTTGTGCATCATTTGCTTCTGTGGGCAAGGATGCACACATGTTGACTCTGCAGAGACTTTTGAAATGCAGCTCTCAACTGTCACTCACAATTGGCCAGGCTAGTAAGGGTTTATGAAAACTGAAATTGAATAATGTCTGGAAAACAGGCTTTGCAATTGTCACTCTGAACACAAGATATCTTTATTATTCTGTCTAGTAGCATTTCAAATGGTTTTTCTTCAGCATTTTCTATTTCTTTTATTCTGCCTGAAAGTAATCCGAAGTAAGAAGAATTTTGTTGGAGTTGTATGGAATTATTTAACCTTCTTTGTTTCTGTCTAAATCTGGGATACTATTCTTCCCAAACTAAGGCTATACTCATTAGTATTGCCTTCTCTGTTTCAACCATTCAAATGATTGTTTGTCTAACCAGCTTCCTATTATCAATTTATGCAGTTTTTTTGAGACAAAGTAAGACTTCTTAAAATGTCACATTTAAACTTCTTGTCAATATATATTTTCATTCAGGAATAAGTAATGACTTAGTGAATTTCAAATTTAAATGTGTTGAAATGGACATTAGAAATTAATTAGCTTAACCAAGAAGATGACCAGTTAAGTAGTAATCATAGGCGATTCCTAGTCCATCAACAGAATTCTTGGATATAGAATTCTTACAAAAATATATAAACAGACAAGACAAGGCCATTCTGCTTCTTCATTCCTATATACGAGCACTTACAGAATGCTGAACAACAGAGTTGGAAGGGACCTTGGAGATAAAGCAGCAATCAAGTTTGCATGTAACCACTTCTGTTCTTGCCAATCAGAAGCAAGAAAGACAAAGCAACTGAATAAAGCGCTTAGTTTGTAAAATGTCATTGGCTGAAATTTGATCAGGATGGAACAGGAGTATAAACAGGAACGGCTTTGTAAACACAATTGCAGCTGGGATAAATTTAGCTAGTTGGGGCTGCAGACTCAGCACTACAGGACACAGTGTCAAGGCATTCTTGCAAGGAGAGGAAACTGGATAAACAAACAAAGCTTGTCCCTTCACTTGTTCTCTTGATTGTAACCCAACATTTGTATTGTAACCCAAACAATTGTTCCTCACATTGCAGAGATCAAGTATAAATTTAATGTAATTTTGCTCTTCTCCTTTACAATAGTTTTTGAAATGATGATTTTCCATGAATCTTGTCATCTCTAAATTACAGTTACTTTCCATGTCCTTTAGCTAATATCCAATTGAAGGAAAAATTTGAATGTTCAGGAATTAATAGTCTGCACACCACACTTGTATATTGTTTGCATATGGTTCCAAAACTTTCCATTCTAAGCAAGTACTTAATCCAACATTCACATGCATGCAGAGAAGCTTTGAAGAAGACAAAGAGATAACTGTGTATGCATCATTTGGTTACACTTTATAGGAAAATTATCTTAAAGATCAATCATTATTTTCCTGCTATTATCTAGAAATGATAATTCATATGCTAAGTAATTATTAATGTTTTTTCAAGTACCGTATTTTTCGGACTATAAGACGCACCGGTGTATAAGACGCACCAAGATTTCAGAGAGGTAAGTAAGAAAAAAAAAAGTTTTTGCCCTCCCCTAGCCCCCAGGAGCACTCTGCAGACCTCTCAAACCCTCTGCGCACCCCGTTTTTGTGAAAAATGGGCCGTTTTTCACAAAAATTACGTTTTTCCCCTCCCCCAGCCCCCAGGAGCACTCTGCAGACCTCCCAAACCCTCTGCGCACCCCGTTTTTGTGAAAAAGGCTGTTTTTTGCCAGTTTTTCGCAAAAACGGGGGCATTTTTGCCCTCCCCCAGCCCCCAGAAGCACTCTGCAGACCTCCCAAACCCTCTGTGCACCCGTTTTCACGCGGGGCGGGGCTTCGGGAGGCCAAAAATGGCTGTATTCGGTGTATAAGACGCACCAACATTTCCACCCTCTTTTAGGGGGAGGGAAAAGTGCGTCTTATACTCCGAAAAATACGGTAGTTACCTCAAGTAGCATTCTTGTTTTGTAAGAAACTTCGAATCATAATCTTCATGACACAGCATTTTTGAATTCTTAATTTCTGATTCTGTGGATCACTTGCAACCATTGCAAAAAGAGACTTTAAAAGAAATATGCTTTCCAATTTGTTATATCAATTAATTTCAGCAGGACACTACCAGCCTGTCCTGGAAGGTCATCTGATGTTCATCCCTCATAATCACAGTGATGCCCACATTCACCTTTTCAAGCCATGTATACATATACCTATATATTGGCAGAGAGATTTGCATAACCAGAGCATGCGACCCATGTTTGATATAAAATCCAATGACATGTGACATTTGATAAAGGTCATTTCTCCCCCAAGAATTCATAACTGTGCCCCAGCCAAACAATCCTCAAGGTCATTGTCTTTTCAGTAAAGCTATTGATCCATCCTAAAGTTATAAAAAGCATAATAGGGATTACTGTACCCATGAAACATAAAGGATTTAAGAAAGAGATTGTGGGGTAATTTCTCATTTTTAGGAGAGTTTATCATTAATATGATGGCAGGTGCAGTGGCTGCATAAGAGGAAGTAAGTAGCTGAAAACAAGTCAAATCTGTACCGACCAGATACAGCTGTTCAATGAATAAGGCAAAGTATAGAAATAGAATATGCTGGCAAGGTTTTGAAAATTCTATTGCAAAAATCAGTTTCTGAGCATACTAGCAATTGTAATAATAAGATTTCTTAGTGCTGATGCATGCTAGATAATTGGGAAAACCGAAGAATTGCCAAAAATAAATCAATATGTGTTTCATTGATTATAGAAAGGCCTTCAGTTAATGTCAATTATGTCAAGCTGTGAAATGTCCTTAAAAAAATGAGAATCTCAGAATATCTTACTGTCCTCCTACAAAATCTATACAAAGGTCAGGAAGCCATAGTCCAGATAGAATGTTGTGAAACAGACTGGTTCCAGGTAGATGAGGAGTGACACAAGTTGCATACTCTTCAGTTATTTATTAAGTTTATATATTGAATATGTATGAAGGAAAGCTAGATTGGATGCATATAGGCATGGTTTAAAATAGAATAGAAGAGAATAGAATAGAATAGAATAGAATAGAATAGGATAGAATAGAATAGAATAGAATAGAAGAGAATAGAATAGAATAGAATGACAGAGTTGGAAGAGACATTGGAGGTCTTCTAGTCCAGCCCCCTGCTCAGTCATCATTTCAGACAAATGGTTGTCCAATCTCTTCTTAAAAACTTCCAGTGTTGGAGCATTCACAACTTCTGGAGGCAAATTGTTCCACTGATTAATTATTCTAACTGTCAGGAAATTTCTCCTTAGTTCTAAGTTGCTTCTCTCCTTGATTATTTTCCACCCATTGCTTCTTGTCCTGCCTTTGGGTGCTTTGGAGAATAGTTTGACTCCCACTTCTTTGTGGCAACCCCTGAGATATTGGAACACTGCTATCATGTCACCCCTAGTCCTTCTTTTCATTAGACATACCCAATTCCAGCAATCGTTCTTTATATGTTTTATAAGTCCCCTAATCATCTTTGTTGCTCTTCTCTGCACTCCTTCTAGAGTCTCAACATCTTTTTTACATCGTGGTGACCAAAACTGGATGCAGTATTCCAAGTGTGGCCTTACCAAGGCATTATAAAGTGGTATTAACACGTCATGTGATCTTGATTCTATCCCTCTGTTAATGCAGCCTAGAAATGTGTTGGCTTTTTTGGCAGCTGCAGCACACTGCTGGCTCATATTTAAA
Organism: Thermophis baileyi; assembly: GCA_003457575.1. Classification (NCBI taxonomy): domain Eukaryota; kingdom Metazoa; phylum Chordata; class Lepidosauria; order Squamata; family Dipsadidae; genus Thermophis; species Thermophis baileyi. The sequence continues at coordinate 4,521,929 of QLTV01002530.1, read as the reverse complement.
TGATTGTCTACTAGGACTCCAAGATCCCTCTCACACTACTATTGAGCCAGGTACCACCTATGCTATTGGGTTTTCTTGCCTAAATGTAGAACCTTATTTTTTTCGCCATTGAATTTCATTTTGTTAGATAGTGCCCAATGTTCAAGTCTGTCAAGAACCTTCTGTATCTTAAGCCTATCTTCTGGAGTGTTGGCTATTTCTGCCAGCTTGGTGTCGTCTGCAAGTTTGATGAGTTCCCCATACATCCCCTTTAGTGAAAGAAACATTAGTAGCTTGTACTATGCAAGTGACTCTATTCTGATTGTTGTGACCCAGCACAGCAAACCCCCAGAAACGACACACACACACACTTGTCCAAACTAAAGAAGGTTTTATCACTAATCAAGGCTGAGTGATCATGTAAGTTCAGAGTTTCTCCCAAAGTGCTTGTTACCACTCACATAACACTTTGGCTGGGATTTCAAATACAAAACAAAAAAAAAACAGATTATGAAGTCCTTAATTGCCTCACTTGCTGGAATTGGCCGAGAGCCCGGACTGGAGTTCGTCCAACTGATATCACTCTTGCCGGCTAGCTGCCCTGCGTGCTCTGGCATCAATCAGAGGCCCTTCCTCTTCACTGGAGTCACTGAACTCCTGCTGAGGAGGTGCAGAAGGCCCAGATTGCGCATCTTCCTCTGGCCCTGCTTCCTCTTCGGTCTTGGACTCCGGTGCTGGCGCTACAGACCGCTCTTGCCACCCTATGGACTGTTCGTGGTCGTCCGGATCCATGAGCAGCTGCACGGGACGGGGGCAAGCCACAACACTGATAGCTGAAAATGTAAATGATCTGCAAGTTCTAGTAATGGAAATTAAGGAGCACAGTGAAAAAAAGGATTAAATATAAAGAAGACCAAACTCATGACCACAAGTATGGCAACCAGGCTTAGAATTGGCAGTGAAGACATTGAAGTTGTGTATAGCCTTTGCTTTTTAGGATCAACTATCAACAATAAAAAAAAAACCCAACAGCTGTCACAAAATACTTAGTAGACCACGGCTGTCAAACTTGCGGCCCATGGGTCGGATGCGTCACGCGCTGGCCACGCCCACGCCCGGTTTAGCGAAGGGAAAAGTCGTGATACCTGATGTGATGCCACCATGACGACGTGAGTTTGACACTCCTGTAGTAGACTAATATTTGGTAAAGTAGCAATGAAGGACTTGGAAAAAGTATTCAGATTCCATTATGTCTCTACCTACAAAAATCAGAATTGTGCAAACAATGGTGTGATTCTCTGTGAAGTAAAAATTGGACATTAGAGAAACAAGAAGCAAGAGTATTACTGCTTTTGAGCTTCAGTGTTGGAGACAACTTCTGACAATATTATAGTTAGCCCAGAAATCAAACTAACTGATCATAAAATAAACCAATGCAACCCAAGTCTATCTGTGTGGTCATTAAGAGTCAACACTAACTTGATGATTCTTCATCATCATGGTTTATGAAACAATACAATGCCAAAGGGAATTGCAGAATCAAATTCATTGAAACATAGATTTCACTGTAAAAATACTGGGAGGGGGGGGAAGGGGTATGAAGTAGTGTCCAATATCTTGTCTCCAACTGTAGTCCAGTGATTACATGAAATACTGCCATCATTGGAATGTCATCAGTAAGAATCAAGTGAGATAAATAGACAGTTTACTGTTCAGAGTATTATAGAGAGAGATTTAGTTTAATAAATCCTTAATATCCCAAGGAAGTTCAGTGTTCTTTTAAGTGAACTGATCAATTATGTTCTGTCACATCATTGTTGACTTTCTCCATGGTGATCTGTCTCTAACTTGATCCTTCAGGTTTCTAATGGTGTATTAATTGCCACTGTAACAAAGTCTATCCCCTTTCCTGCTGATTGTCCTCTTTTTTTCTTTACTTCCATTAAGAAACTATTCATATATTAATTTATAGTAATATAGCAACAGTGTACCAAACTTGCTACCTTTTATACCATATGCCTATACAGTGAGAGACTGTCACCATTCTCTGTACTGAGGAACAGGAATTCTACAATTTGATTACTAACAGAACTGATCTGATCTTTTAATTCAGAATAAGCAGACAGAGCTTATAAACATCTTTTTCAGGGCTATGTGGTCTGAATCAAACAACTACCTTTGGAAGTAATTCAGACATACCAGTTGGATTCATATGTTAGGACAAGGTTTAGGCATATAGCAAAATAATCTGGTGATTTTAGATTACACCTATGATTCCTATGATAAATCATGCTATTTGAATAAGCCTCAGTCCTGACCGTGGCTTGTTTTTCTTCACACAGTAATGTTGTAGCTTTGTGTGACTAATTCATATTTGCAAAACTTGATGCAGAAGGACTGCAATTGAAATTGCAGATTTGCAATTCATTAAGAGTACCTCACTGAAGCCCAAACTACACTGAATTAAGATCACTTCTACTGAGGTGTTTTTTCCAAACAGAAAAGACCGTAGCGGATAGAGTCCCTTCATTGCTGTCTAAACTGCTGTGAGTTATGGTTTTCTCCAGCCTTTAATTATACAGTCAGCCCCAATTGCCTCTTCCTAACAAGGCTGACAGGCCAATCTCTCAAGAGCCCTTAATGTGTTATCATCTCTTGCTGGGTGACCTCATATTTCTAACTGGTCCAAGCAGCGAGGGAGGGAGGGAGGAAGGAAAAGTGTCATCGTCTCTTTTCCCATCTCCTGTAAGCCCACATCCCCAGGCTCATCTGTTCAGGCAAAGATCAGCCCATCCATCACTTCCCCGTTTGGGCTATTAGATGATTAAAGGCATTTTTTATAATATTTGGATGAGTTTTCAAAGCTGCTTGAAAGTGTCTGATTAATACTCATTTAACCCCTTCCTGATCAGGATGTAGATCAGCAAGTTAGAAAGTTATGCATGGACAAAGACTGCAAGATGTATCTACTTTTTGAAGGATCTTGTTCCATTGGTTCAAACCCAGCATTTTGACAAGGTGTGATTCATGTTCCTGGGACACCTGCAGGAAACAGTTCTTCCTAGTGGTTTGTGAGGTTTTAACGGTTCTGGGGGAACAGGAAATGGGACCTTGGTTTGTTATGCAACAGGCTGTGCACATGTACAGTATAGTGTCTGGAAATGATTCCTAAGTTGCTCTTAACAGCAGTGGGACTGTATGGATAACAATTCTGTGACCTAGCAAGAATATCAGCCATTGATGGGTGCATCGTGGAATGTTGGCATGTCAGCTTTGTCTGTATATCTATATTGTACTAGACCCACCTATAGAAGGATAACATCAGAACCTCATTAACCTAGACTTTGTCTCTTTCAGTTGTATAAACCTAGCAAACTGTATCTTGTATAGGCAGGTTTTGGCCACTGTTCAGCACCTGAATCATATCTCTTTCAGGTTTGATTTGTTTTGCTTGGTTTAGTCTGAACTACTATAAACCATTCATTTCCTCAGTTAGGTATCCTAATAGCACTTACAACCAATGCATTATTTCTAAAGGCAAAGCTGGTAAATTAGGCCAGCTCAGATTTTTTGTATGTTAACTAATGAATTAATGAATTATGGATATTTACATACTGCCCACCTCCTAAGATTCTAGGCGGTTTATAGTAATAAATGCCAAAAAGATAAATCAGCCACAATCCAAAAACAAAGAAATTAATTGGGTTAAGAAAACAAATTCTTCTCAAGCCAAAGCAACAACAAAATTCACATAAAAATGGCAGCCCAGAGTCAAACCTTCCCCCCAAATCTCAGAAAACAATGTTAACAAATCATGACTCTCATATTCATGTTTAAACAAAACAGCTTTAATAGTCATATAGAAGTTCAATGCTGGAATAATTTACTTTGAAAATTGCTGCAAATGTATTGAGATTTGTTTTTACAATTATAGAGGACTGGAGAATATTTAAAATATTCCATTCTGATTTATTTCTAACTAATGTTCTTGACAATTAATGTAATTTTTGCAAGTTAAATAATGAAAGATTTTACTTCCAGGGCCCAGTTTCTACACTGGATAAAGTTTTTAAGAGATTACCTGTACATTAATCAATATTTTTTTGTTTTTATTTATTTAGGATAGGATGAAGTGGTTTAAGTAGAATATTCAGATTTACATTACTTTTTAAAGTTAAGGGCATATAGCTAGTATATCGCACATGCCAAATTATTGTCTCTTTCCTCCCTTATATTGTTTAAGGAAACAGTACCATTTTGCAACTGAAGAAGCAATGGGGAAAGTTAGTATTAATCATACAAAATGTAGATATTTAATGTAACCTTGAAGGATGTAAAATTTCAATTAAAACATAAATGTATTAATTTGATTGATCAGGAGAATTCTGTTGAATGATATGTTAGAAGCTGAAAGACAGGAAGATTAGAGAGGGGATGGTAAAAGCACGAAAATAGGCAAAAAAGACTAATTGTCCCGGTCTGCTAGAACTTCCCAAGGTTCTATTTGATTTTGTAGACTGTTTCCAAAATGTTCTTTGGATTCTCATCGGGTCAAGTTTTATACCAAATTGCAAGCATGAGTTATGTGTGAACAAACAACATTCATTAAGGCACTTTGCAAGAGATATTTCAGTAATTAAAAATCTCTGAGAAACAAAATATGAACTGGATTCAAATCGATTTGTAAAACTGTAAACTTGTCTGATTTTGTAAGAGGGTGTGTAGCTGATTAATAGCTGTTGCTGTTAGCCATGCTGATATAGTGGTTAAAGCAGTGGTTCTCAACCATTTTTTCACCCCGGACCCCCTTTTATGCCCACGGATCATGGCCACGGACCACCGAGACTTAACCCAAGATTTAAATAATAACATTTCTCCAAGCCTTCGCTGACCCCCTGTGATGACATCGCAGCTCCCCCCAAGGGATCTGTGGACCACAGGTTGAGAACCACTGGGTTAACACATCGGATTTGGACACAGAGATCCAAGTTCAGATCCACCTTTAGCCCTGGAAGTTCACTCAATGCTTTTGAGCCAGTCATTTGCAGACTGACCCATCCTATCTTGTGGAAGAAAATGGGAGGAGGATGTAGATAATCTTCCTTGCGCTCCTGACAGAAGAAAATATATAAAGCAAATAAATAAATATAGTCTCAAGCTTGCCTACATATGAAAATGTGGTGCCCATTCAGTGAGATGGTTTAACAGCATTTAGCTTTCTTTAAATAGATTCTACAGTAAAACATTACAGTGCTTTGGGAATAACATAGAAAAGTTACATTGACGTGTGCAAAGGTGTGAAAGTAACATCTGTCTACATCTCCTTAAAACAATTAGGTCTTCTGTGGGATTGTGGGGCCAGCAGCTTTAAAGAGTTGCATACAGGTGCTGTATTTATGCTTCTGCATATTTCTGAAATACTGTGCAGCATTATTCTACAGTTCAACATATAAGACTTGTACATTATTTCTACATTCCTCTTTCCTAATCTCATTATATTGTATGTGGTTCCTGGTGAGAAAATATTAGGTATCAGGATCTATAAAAAACAGTCTGTTTATAGCAGTTCTTTTTGTGTGTTCTTTATAAGACTAAAGCTGCAGCTTTTGATATCTAATCCCATGATAGTGACTAAATTTGGAAAATCTCTACTGTTAAATGTCACTTGCTCAGCTATAGTAGTCAGTTGATTGATTGTCTTCCTTCTGATGGTGATTGTCATATCTCATAATCTCAATTTCTTGTCAATTGATTGCCAGATAGAAGCGACAGCCAAGGAGGGCCACCAGTGTCCGTGGGGGCCAGCCAGCGCATGGCGTTAACTTTCCCCCTCTGTAAGTGTTTTTTTTTTTTTATTACTGTTGTGGGATATTTTGGAAAAACAGTAGAAGCATCATCAATTTGCGTAGATGATATTAGGGCAATAATAAAAAATATAGTTAAGGCATAAAAAGATACTAACAATATATTTAAAGTATCACTACTAACCTGCACTATAGCATTTGATTGAAAATTGCTGGGAACAAATCTGTCATTGTTTTATCAAGGGCAGTTAATACTGTATATCCTTAGTTTTAGGAAGAAGTTTCATTATAAGCATAAGTGGGTAGTTACTAAAAGTTATGGATGAAAATCACTTAAAAATTGTCCTTAGAATACTAGATGAGAAATGAAAATGAAAATGAAACAGTCACTTTCATTGGGTCGGACAAATGTTTCATTCTGGATCTTACAGTAATCATTAATGAATGCCAGTAAGATTATGTACCTGCTCTGCAAAAGTTGTAGCTCATATCTCTAATGTCATGTTTCCGAGTAATGGGCCAATCAGTCCAGGACTCTGAGGCTGTGGTTTTTCTCAAAGATCCATTTTATTGGGTACATCATATCGGCACATTTGAACATATTTTGGTATCTTTTTGTTGTCCTTTTTCATTGCTAGCCACCAAAATTGTCTTCACACCAGATGCCATGTCTTGAGGAATCCAAAGTGGCCAGCTTGCTTGGAGTCGGTAGTCGGAGCCTTGACATTAAGCCACATTTGAATGTGCCTATATGATATACCCAATAAAATGGATCTTTGAGGAAAAACCACAGCCTCAGAGTCCTGGATTGATTGGACCCATTACTCAGAACCATGACATCTAAATTATGAACACCTCTGAGCATTGTGCAGTATAGAATTAGAATTTTACTGTAATACCTGGCTTGTTGAAAAATATTTCTAAATTTTAGGGGGGAAAGGATACTTTATATAGGGATTACTAGCATAGCATAGAAAAGCCTCTTCTCTTTTTTCCCTGTTCCATATTTCCTTGCTTCTACTGCAAATTAACCTTTGTTGTTATTGTTGTATTTCCATTGTTCAGATATTCTAAATGAATCATGGGCTATAATCAGTTTAAATTATATATATTGGCCCTATTCATATGATATGATTAATTATATCATGAATTTATTTATATTACATATTTCTAAACCATCCTTCTTCCTCAAAGAGGGGCTATACAATATAATATAATTGATAAATAAAGTGTCATTAAAAATTAACATTAACATTTGGTATGTATGTAGCATCCCGGTGTGTGTGGGGGGGAAGGGGTTCATACAAGCTATCTAACCCATGTTGATAACTTACTTAAATAACTGAAAGACTGCTAGATTTTTCCTCAAATAGACAAACTGTATTTGGGGTTCAATTCAATTGTTAATTTAGTCAATTAATTCCCCTGTGTTATGAGCCTAGCGTCTGGGCAGTTAGTTGATTCTTTTCCTGTGAAAAGGGGATCTCTCCAGGAACTCCCACCTCTGTCTCAGTTTTCACCACCCTCAGATCACATAGAGGTGATGAAAAAAGGACAGAAAGAAATAACTGTGGTTAAACCCATGAGTCTGTCAGTGGTAGTGCCAATTGTGGTCACACACTAGGGAATTTTTTTAGGTCCATGGGGAGATTAAAAAAAAAAAAAAAAGCCAGTGCAGATTTTAAAAATTACAGATGTAAGGTTTTTGTTTTTTTTAAAGCAGGGCCCGGGGACAGAGTGAAAATCTTCCAGCCTCTTTTGTGGCAACTGGAAGGAATTTTTAAAAAAAGTTTTGTATGACAGGAACAATTATACTAGTGTATTTCAACGCATGTCTGCTGACTGTGAGAAAAAATAACTGGATGTTGTATATTACCAAAACACAGTTAAATCCTCCTATTACTATGATCCTTTGAAATGCATAATTTTCTTTTTGACCATCTGGAATTTTCTCAGCATTGTCTTGATAGTTAAAAATGCAATCTGAAATTGTGAGTAAAAGCCTTATGTCTTTCACTGATACTCAATTTAAAATACTATCCACTCGTCTTGGATGTCAGAAAATTTGCTGTCACATCTACCAGTCCGAATCCTGCTTGTGTTGCCTCTGCTTCCAGTTACTTCAGTCTTTTGACTTTCTTCCTTGGTAATGGCTAACAAACCCTAATAGGTTTTGTACACCTTGAGGCTGCCCTTGGATGTGGTTGGAATAAGGCAAAGTAGTACTATAATACTGGTGCATGGATGACTTAAGGCTGTCTTGGGCTGAATCCACAGAATTGACATACTGTCACCCCCTGATGGAGCTGGCAAGAAACCAACATGCATCCAAGGTGCACCCACAGTGCACTCAAAGCTAGAGTTCTCTTTACTGCTGACTCATATATGAACAATAAGAGATGTGATTGGCACTTTGATTTGGAGTCTGGCTAATAATGTTAGCCACTTCATATAAGGCCATCACCAATTGGCATGCTATACTTTTAGATGTGCTGTTGATGACATAGGCCAAGTAGACAAACCATCACCTTTCAAAGTATTCCAAACCACTCCAAAAATAACTTAAAAAGGAGAATGAGCCCGTTGTCAGATAAAACAAGAATGGATGGTGTGTGCAATGGTCAGACTGGAAAGAAGGAGGAGATTCAGGACCCCAGTGACAGAGCCACTAGGCACTTTGTTATAGCCTCCCCTCTTCTCATCAGTGCACCCTACATTGTTTGCTTGGAGAAACTCAAGCAATAATATAATGGAAAACATCATTTGAGTAGCTAAGTGCCTAAACATGGCCTCTGGCCGAAACTTGCTCAGGGGAGTGTTGTTAGGGCATTCTCATGCTAGAGAAAGGTGTGTGGATGTGTCTTTACATATGGCTAGAAACAAGATGAAAAGGGTGCCATAGGGACATAGCAGAATGAAAATGCTGGGGGAGCATCATTTTTGTATTGTAATTAGGCCAGTCAAGAAAGGCCTTTAATGCATATAATATTTTGGGCAATTGTATAGACAACTTTGAAATCTAGTAATATACAAATATAGTAGAAATTGGGTACGCTTCCTGTTCAGTTTGGAATAATGGACTACATACTAGCCAGTTAGGTGAAGTGATTGGATGAGTAGTTGTGATTGATTGCTCCATCACCTACTCCCATGGCAGCTTTTGATATGCGTGTCCCATTCTTCTCTCTCTCTCTCTCTCTCTTTCTCTCTCTCTCCCCCCTGCCACTTTACTGACGAGCATATAGAGAAAGAAAGTAGATGACCTTCGGCATGTTTATTGACACTCCCAGAGTTCATACTGCAATTCTACAATCTTTCCCTGAGATTATTAAAAATTAATTGATCACTTTTATATCTCTCTATGGTGCCCGACACTGCCATGAGAGGGGCCAAGAGGAGGAGGGTGTGTGCAGGCAGAGCAAACATGCTGATAAATGTTAATTACTCTTTTATGGCCCTTGTCAAATTCCAAAGCAAGTCATAAATTCATTAAACTCTAACGGATTAAGCACATGCAGCTTATTTAACCACCATAAACAAGATCATTTGGATGTTGGTTTTCCCCTTTTTATTGCTTCAGCAGCAAAAAAAAAAAAAAAAAAGCAGAAAAAGTAGACTTGAGAGTTCTTGATAGGTCTGAAAAGTTGTTGTTGGTTAATATTTAGTTGCTGCTGCCATTATTATTATGGCTTGCAATATATGAAATTATTTTCTTATTGCATGCTTTTAACTGTATGCACCCTGAATGATACAAACTGAATTGCTGATGGTCTCTGTACAATATTGTATTGGTCTCCCCATAGGGAAAAAATGTATTGTTGAAAAAAATAGTTCAAGTTCTTTGACACTGAAGAGTTTTCCAGTTTTTTGGGGGAGGTAAAAAAAAAAAGGGTCTAGCACAAAACAATAAATATTTTCTTTTGTATCTTCTCCATCATTACAGAGGTTATAATATCAATATCATATTATGACAATGCTGGAAAAAACATTGTTTCCTTCCAAAACAATGGAGCAGTTTCTGTTTGAATGAGCTGTATGTAAAGACAGGACACTGAATGGGATTAATAGTTAGGATCTTAAGCTTTGGGCATCTATGCTAGCAACTTTTCATTTTCTTTCATATTCATATGAGTGGCAAAACACACAAGGAAACTGTAGTTAATTATAGTTTACTGTCCAACTTGGGAGTCCATGTTAATGGCTACTGACAAGGACAATCAAAGAGCCACCAGTAGGTCATTGAGAAATAAAGTAAGTTGCTTTATATACCAATACAGATTCCATCTTGAAGAAACTGCATTTTCATCTTTCAGAAAGTCTTATCTTGCTCTGTTTGAATTGGCTCAGAATCAGCAACTTATGGAATTGAAATCAGATCAAGTTTTAACTGATGCTTATTTGCAAATACCATATGCATATATAGTCAGCTTGCCACACTATAGAATACTTGAAAAAAAAAAAAAAAAAGCTCAGGTATAAGTGCCTCAAAGTACTACGGTACTTTGGAAGATCATTATGGTGATTAAATATTTGCCCCTGACAATCAGGACTGACTAGTTGGACCTCCTGGATAGGAAGTTTCCTGTTTGGATTGAGAGCCTGCTTGAACAACTAATTTTTCCTGGCTTTGGTGGGCTTTTTCTTTATGTTCCTTGGCTATGATTCCCTGGCTCAAGTCTGCTCAACTAGCCTCAGACTACTGTCTATGATGAAATCTTGAGTGTGAAAATTCCTGGTCTTCTTTGACATTTTCTTGTAATTAGTACAATATATATATATATATATATATATATATATACACATATACACATACACACACACACACAGTGTGTGTGTGTGTGTACGTGTGTGTGTGTACATATTTACCATTATTTTATTCTTCTGATGTATCACTTCAGTGTAGAAGTATTTATTTAGATTGTTATACTCCTAAACCAGAAAACAGTGGCAAAACATTTTTCTCCTTAGAAGAAATGAAAATCTTTTTTCTTTTTACTGACTTCTGTCATTTTTAAAAAAATAGTGACTACTCCCTACACATCTGATATGCTGTCCTTGCCCATTATGTTCTATTGATCTGTTTATGAGATATCATATTACTAGCATGAATTAGAGAGCATGTATAGCATTACAAGTAAAACAAAGAGGTATTTTTAATTGTCTGGCAAAATGTTGGAACTGTCAGTGAAATCAGATGGCCTTTTCATTTGAGTCATAGGTGGGAGGATCTAGTTGTAAGTAGAATCAGATGTAACATAGTGAATAAAGGACTGAATTATGAATTGAGTTACCTTCTGTTCAGGCATCTGAGTTTTACTGTTAATTGACTGATGGATTTAAGCAATGTTCCTTTCTTGCAGTCTCAGACCCTTTTGTGCTCCTTACTATTGCTTTTTCCAGTATTGGAAAGAGAAAATTTTAACTAAATGTATATGCTTTGCTACTTTTAGAATGATAAGTATTACTATATTACTGATATTCGAATGATAAGTGTTAGTATATTCCACTTCAGTATATCTTGAACCCAGAAAATTTCCTCAAGCCCAGAGACACCGTGGGTTCTCTGATTATTTAGTGTCACTGCTAAATAATCAGAGATCCCATGGTCTCAATTTTCAGTGCTTTGGGTTCCCTTGCTTTTTGCCACCAGAATCTGTCCCCATGTATGATGAATGTACAGGCCCAGGGGTGGGCCGTCAAGGGTTAATGGAGGAAATGTGCCTTGTGCTCAGCGGTAGCTAACAGCCACCAGCTAATAACTTTATGGCTTTCAAAGCAAAGCATTTATCATGCTGAAGTTTGTTTATGCACTGGTTATACAACACATTATGGCAGATCTGTGTTGGGCTGATAAATTCTAGATGACAAGCAAGGCTACTGAGTGGGACTTGCACAGTCCAAAAGACCAGTAGCTTTTTCCTGAACTCTACTTCTAAGATAAGGCTGTTTTTTCCCTCCTTTGTTTGGTAGGGACAAAACATACGGTAGATTTAGGGAGATTTTTTTTTTAAATCAACAGAAATAAAAGGCATATATCAAGTTAATTATTTGGAGAAAGGGATTACTAGTGGGATTCACAATTCTGTCTTGTAAATTTGATCGGGGTGGGAGATAAGCAAGACACAGTACAAGTCTATTGAATCAAAGCAAGATATAAGAAAGAAAGGAAAATGCTTAGATCTGTTACGGTGTTTAAGTAGCATGATTATTGACAGTGTAGGTAACATTCTTCGTTAAAAAATATTTGGCCAAAGAAAATGCAGATTGAATAAAGCTTTTTTCCAAACACATGCATTTCTTACCAGGCAATGTGCTATTTTTATAGAATGTCTTCCTTATTTTCCCCCTCTTTCTACAGAATTCTGTTAAGAAGGGAAAGAAAGATGAGGGAATTGCCTAATTTTTTTTAATTGCTAATGCTAGGAATTCTCTCTCTGGAAGCATTAATAGGAAAGTGGCAAATAAACAAACAAACAAACAAACAAACAAACAAACACTGGGATAACTCAGAAATCTCTTCTCAAAAAAGCTGTTACCAGTTTCATACTGAAATTCCCATATCCTCATGTGCTCTTTGAAAATATCACAATACTAAAAAAATTCAAAGAATATGTATTTGATGCAGTGGTGAAATCAAAAATTCTACCTACTGGTTCTGTGGGTGTGGCTTGGTGGGCGTGGCTTGGTGGTCATGTGACCGGGTGGGCGTGACCAACTTGACGTCACTCACGTCACTCACTGTTAGAGCCAGGAGCTGCACATTCTGAAGCACATTCTGCCCTTCTGAAGCCCCCAACACTTTGAGTTTCCCTCTGCCATCTGGCTTGACTGCCCAAGCGAACCTCGGAGCCTTCTCTTGCCCCGCTCTCCATCCTGGAGGGCCGCGCTCCCCCCCGCCAATCCTCCGTACAAACCGCCCATACCGTTTCTGCAAAGGCAGAGCCCCCCCTGCAGTGCGATCCAAAGAGGGGAGGGGGATGCTGCAGAAAAGGCCGCCTTCCACCCGGGCCCGCGTGCCTCCCAGGCCGGCTCCGCGGAGCTTGGGGCTCCAAAGAAGCCCACTGGCTGCCCACCTGGCCACCTGCCTGCTCTCTTTGCAGATCGGCCCGGCCAACTGCCAGCATCATTCTGGCCTGTGGAGTCCAGTGCTCCAGGGGAAGGAGACTTGGCCATGGTGGTGCTTCCTGCTGGTGGCTGGCCGTGGCGGTGCTTCCTGCTGGTGGGGAGAGGGCCCGGCCTGGCTGCACCACCATGGAGCCCGCGGCGATTTCTCTTCGGCCTGGGCCTCGGCGCTTACCCAGGTGGGCCAGTACGGGTAGCCCTTCATCTTGGCGAAGTCCAGGTTGCCGCACTTGTCGCGTGGCCGGCTGGAGGGGGACATGGCGCGGGTGGAGAGGCTGATGCAGCCCCTGCCGAGGCTGCCCTGGCCAAGCGATTGCTGCGCCTCCCCAGCAACAGGCACGCCGGGGCGTTGCCCGCCACCACCATGCGCTGCACTTGGAAGGGGTCGCCACCACTGCTCTTGTTGCCGTCCCTCCCTGCCTGGCTGCAGACGTCCGCTTGCCCTCCCGAAGCACCACCGCTGCCGTTTGCTTTCATTTCATGGCGGGAGAAGGAAGAAAGCGAACGGCGGTGCCCCAGCAGTGCTCCGGGAGGGCAGGCGGACGTCTATAGCAAGGCAGGGAGGGAGGGTGGTGAGAGCGGCGACAGCCCCTTCCAAGTGCAGTGCACAGAGGCGGTGGGCAAGGCGGCCCCAGCGTGCCTGTTGCTGGGGAGGCACGGCGATCGCTCGGCCAGGGCGGCCTCGGCAGGGGCTGCATCGGCCTCTCCACCCGCGCCATGTCCCACCCTGGCCGGCCGCGCGACTACAAGTGCGGCGACCTGGTCTTCGCCAAGATGAAGGGCTACCCGCACTGGCCCGCCCAGGTAAGCGCCGCCGCCCAGGCCGAAGGGAAAGCACCACGGGCCTGGACCTCTCCCCACGCAGTGGGCTGCCGCCCAGCCGGCGGCTTCTGCACCTCTCGCTCTGCTTCTTCGGCGGGAAGTGACTCCACGGGCCGAGTTTGCAGAGTGGTGCTGGCGGTCAGCCGGGCCGATCTGCAAAGAAAGCAGGCAGGTAGCCAGGTGGGAAGCAAGTGGGCTGCTTCGGAGCCCCAGGCCCCGCGGAACCAGCACGGGAGGCATGCGGGCCCAGGTGGAAGTGGCCTTTTCTGCAGCATCCCCCTCCGCTCTTTGGATCGCCCTGCAGGGGGGTGGCTCTGCCTTTGCAGAAACGGGGCGGGCGCATGTGCAGCAGCCCCGGGATGTCCACTTGCCCTCCCGGAACGCCGCCGCCCCTCTCAGCCCAAGCGCAGTGTTTGCGTTTCCACCAAGGGCCGCCCGCCTACCCACTGGCCGGGCCGGGCTGGACGCCGACCTTGGAAGGCAAGGGGGCATGGGGGACTCGCCGGGAAGGCCGCGTGGAAGGCAGGCAAGCATGGCAGGGCTGCGGGGAAGGGAGTAGGCTGCTAGCTCCCTTCCCCACGGTCCCGACATGCTTGCCTGCCTTCCACGTGGCCTTCCGCTTGCCTGCCTTCGCAAGCTGGCCACGGGGACGCCGGGAAGGCCGTGTGGAAGGCAGGAAAGCATGTCGGGGCTGTGGGCTGCAGGGAATGGAGTAGGGAAGGTAGGCTGGGATGGGGGGGGTCAGGGGCAGCTAGGTAGGCCGCGACTTTGCAGGCTTACCTGGCAGGCAGATCAGGGGCGCAGCGCTTCAGGCAGGCTAGCTGCAGAGCAGAGACTGGGAGGGGCAGGGCGAGTGAGCTGTGAGCGGGGGACCGGTTCGGGGGCGTGGCCAGCCAGCGGTTGCTACCGGTTCAGCGACCCAGGCCAAATGTCCGCTACCGGTTCTCCTGAACCGGTAGGTTTTCACCCCTGATTTAATGGTGCATTTCAAATCTATCTTGTTGCTAGGATTCAGTATAAGCAAGAGCTATGAGTGACACATTTGTAGTGGGCTAGGTAGTGTATTCTGACACTGGAAAAGCTTTTAAGCCAATGTTTATATCATTTTTGTTTAAAAGAAGCCAGATATTTTTACTTGCCTGCAAAACAAGGTTGTGTCATTCCATTAAGTGACACTGCCTGGTTCAATATTTTCTGGGCAATGACCAGAAATTCTCTCTTGAGTGTAGCAAATGCATCAGTGAGTTGAAAGATGGACATAGTGAAGTGTTGCCCCAAATAAATATGCATGTTCACTTTGTGTAGCCTCTACAAACTGTAGTTCTCACCATGTATCACTGTGTCTCTTACAGAATTTATAAATTGTGAGCCTTATATGGGATACTTGTATGCAGGAATAAAGGGCGGAAAAGCAGAATTTGTGTCATCCAACTTTTGTGTGTGTGTGTGTGTGTGTGTGTGTGTGTGTGTGTGTGTGTGTGAGTGTTTGAACCCTGAAATAAGCGCTTGGCCTTAGGGGGATGTCTTATTTTGGGGGAAACAGGATCTATCTATCTATCTATCTATCTATCTATCTATCTATCTATCTATCTATCTAGTGGGAGAGGGAGTGGGAGAGGGAGTGGGAGAGGGAGAGAGAGAGAGAGAGAGGGAGAGA
>QLTV01002530.1:4479688-4499683 GCA_003457575.1 Thermophis baileyi | reverse complement strand
TTCTATTCTATTCTATTCTATTCTATTCTATTCTATTCTATTCTATTCTATTCTATTCTATTCTATTCTATTCTATTCTATTCTATTCTACAGTGGTTTTCAGGATGTAGTTCATGTATTAATAGCAAATTATTAAATATTGTAAAATAAACAGGCAAAAACTAAATTATTCACTATGTGTGAGAGCCAGATGTAAGTGGAATTATACTGATTTCACAGCCTGTGTGTAAACTTCTGGATGACCCACCCAAGAGCTTGTTAATCTATCAATTTCAGTCTTGAAGAAGTGAGAACATAGGATTGTTGATTTTCTTGTCCTTCACAATACAGGTAGTCCTCAACTTATGACTATAATTGAGCCCAACATTTCTGTTGCCAAGTGAAACATTTGTTTAGTGAATTTTGCCCCATTTTACGACTTTTCTTACCACGGTTATTAAGTGAATCACTTCATTTGTTAGTTAGTTAAAAGGGTTGCAAAAGGTGATCTCATGACCCTGGGACACTGGAACTGTCATAAATATGAGTCAGTTGCCAAGCGTCCAAATTTTGATCACATGACCATGGGGATGCTATAACAGTCATAAGTGTGAAAAACTGTCATAAGTCACTTTTTTCAGTGCCATTGTAACTTTGAACAGTCACTAAATAAATTGTTGTAAGTCGAGGACTACCTGTAGTCTTTGATATAACTTTTGAAAACATGAATGAAACAAAATTTCAAAACCAGAAAGACATACAAGAATGCATGTTATTTTAATTTGTTTTTAAAAATACATACTGTTCTCCTATGATTGCATTACATATTATTATCCTGGATCTAGATTACTGTAGTTTCCACTTTTCCTTAAAGCCAGTACGAATAATTTAGCTGGTTTTCTCCTGATCTCAGTATTCTGCATAGTGATTCCAAGCTGTGATTCTCTGAGTCTACTGCTAGTCTTGTCTGTATTCCCAGAAGATATATTAGCTGTAATGCTGAAGGAAATCTTTTCAGCCAGTTTCCAGTTGCCATAATTTAGATCAACAACCATATAAAGCCATCCCCCTCCTGTCTCTCAGCAGAGTTTCTTTAATCAATCCAGTTAATCATAAAATTAACAAGCTAGGGGAGCATGATGCTCTCTAGAATGTTTTGGCTACAGTTTACATAATTCTGGATTATTGATATATTTTAATCCAACACATTTTTAATTGCAGGACAGCATTCACACATATAATGTCAACTTTAAGTATCTATCCTGTTCAAATTCTTTCTAAAATACCTGGAATAGGGATTCATGATAACAGTAGCACTTAGACTTATATATCGCTTCACAGTGCTTTACAGCCCTCTCTAAGCAGTTTACAGTGTTAGCATATTGCCCCCAACAATCTGAGTCCTCATTTTACCATGGAAGGATGGTAGGCCTTGAGCCGGTGAGTCAGCAGAAATAGCCTGCAGTACTGCATTCTAACCACTGCACCACCACAGCTCTTGTTTTTTGCCATGGATATCTTTGGATAGTCCAGACCCCTTCTCGGGAAAATATATTTAAATGCATGTAATAAAATACACGGATAAGGATTATTACAATGTACACACTTTTGTATTTTATAGTAATTTTATTAAAAGTTACAAAGAAAAGAGAAAAAAGAAAAAAAAAATCCCAAAAATTTAAAAATAGAAAAGAAATAGAAAGAAATATATAAAGAAATGTAATAGTATGTGAGAATGACTTTAAGAACAGATGCTGTCTAGGAAATGATCAAACAAAAGAGGGAAGAGCCCCCAATAGCTTCGAGGTCAGAGGAAGAAACTTAGGAAGGATATGCCCTAATTGATCTGGCAATTAAAAGTGGCAGCGGGAGATTTGTACCTTCTGATTTGCAACATTCCATTCCCAAACTGCAGTTTCAGGATAAACATGGCTACTCCCTCATCTCCCAGAGCTGTATATCCGCCGAAGACCACTTTCTTGCAGTCTCCTTGTGAGGACCAATTGTATGGAGCCCTTGTGGGCAGTGTTCATGTCCTTTCCTTGTCCGGAGAGGAATTATAAGGAGCCAGTGTAGCAGAACAATCTTCAATTCACCATTTCTTCCCCAGAAGTCTCACAATGTACATGCCTTCAGAGAAAAAGGTACCTCACACAATCAAATGTATTCCAGGTTTACTTTTCAAGGGTATAATAATTTTAGATAGTAAGATTTAACAAATATTTTGGAGTCTAAATTATTATTATTTTTTTGCTTATATTCATTATTGAATGAAAAGCTAAATTCAGTTAGAGTTAGTGAAAATAAAATTGTAATTCTTTCCCCATCTATATTCATGGAAACTATCAGTGGACCTCAGATTACACACCCTGATCAAGAACCCTTTATTAATTCTTTTTTTTAAATTTATGTCCCTCATATTAAATCTAAGAACATTTTGCAAAGTTTTGGATAGGAATAAAAAGTGTACATATAGTTCTCGACTTAACCACCATAATGGTGTCTGCTTTAGTTCTCCTGTGTGTACTCATGAACACCACTCCCTGTTTAGAATACTTTTACTCATATCTATTAAACCTTCCCAATTTCTCTTAGCTTTACAGATGCAGAGCATATAATACCCATTTTTATTTCTTTCATTTCATTTGTAAAATTTCTACTATTGATTTATTAACCTGAATCCAATCCTCATGGCCCTGGCTTATTTCCATGAAAAAAAAACCCCATGATTCTTAGGATGATTTTTCTACTAATTCTACTAGAGATGTGCTAGACTAGATTTAAAAAAATAAGACGGTGGCAGGACACCACATTTAAGAGCCGAGGTGGCGCAGTGGTTAAAGTGCAGCACTGCAGGCTACTTCAGCTGACTGCTAGCTGCAGTTCGGCAGTTCAAATCTCACCGGCTCAAGGTTGACTAAGCCTTCCATCCTTCTGAGGTGGGTAAAATGAGGACCCAGATTGTTGGGGGCAATATGCTGACTCTGTGAACCGCTTAGAGAGGGCTGTAAAGCACTGTAAAGCGGTATATAAGTCTAAGTGCTATTGCTATTGCTATGTCTTCTACTGCTGGGAGCAAGGTCTCAGAGCCCTGTATTGATTGGGTAGCTGGTGCTGATGGACAGCATGTTTGGTCAACAGAGCTGAAACTAGCAAACACAAAGAAAAAGGTTGTATTGACTTTAATAAATAAAACCAGTGGCATGCTGTGCTAGTGCTAAGGGAGGGACGTTAGTCCTGCATCAAGCAGCTTCTGTCACCTCATCAGCAGCTGACACCATTGTACTATCTCTGGATTTACCCCACATGGCCTAGATAGTACACAGCTCCCTTTGTCTAACCATACATAGCTCTTGATTGTTCAAGAGAGTCCCGCTTTGGATGATTTGTGTTCCTTGTACTAAGGTCATCATGTTAAAGAGGAAGGAAAAGTTCTTGGCATCAGCCTGTTGATATGTCAGTAAAATTTTGTCATATTTGCTCACATCTTTTTTTAAAAAAAAGCTATTGCCATTGAATTATGATTTCTTAAATTCATTAACAGTATTCCCTCTTTGCCTAGTTTTCCTCCCCTGGCAAAAGCAAGTGGCATTCTTTTTCAGGTTTTGAATATAAGAGTAAAATATGTACCAAAAACAGTGAAGTAAGGGCATTATTACAACTATCAGGTACTACTTAGTGCTGTGTAACATGTCATATAACTCTGTAAGTTGTAATAGAAATAGGTATACCGTTCGATCATTTCTTTCTCCACATCATGCAAGATCTGTCTCTTTTGGCAGGAAAAAAAATGAAATTGCAAGGCAAAATTGGAAAACTTAGCAAAAGCATAGAGGTCCCACAATATCTTGTGAATTTTCTTTGAAAAGAAACATGTGAGATGTTTGAGGCAAATGCAGACTGCATTTTTGAAGGTGATTGTGAAGTGGAGAGATGGAAAGAGTACTCAATATGGCCATATTGAGGGATCACAGATATTAATTTCTTTGAAGAATCTCAGCAAAAACAACATGCACCCAACTTCAAAAATCTGTCTGTTGTTAAAATGTCCATCCATATTTGGGGAAGAGAATATACAGTAACTGCCTGGTGAGTGGTAGCAGCAGAGAGAAGCAATATTTGGAGTGTTATCCACTAACCGAATTCTTAGGTTTGTAGTTAATTTGGTGTCTGGGTTTGTACAAGGTTAGGCTAAAATATTTGTCTGTGGCTCTGCATCAGTGGTGGGATTCAAATTTTTTTACTACCGGTTCTATGGGCGTGGCTTGGTGGGCGTGGCAGGGGAAGGTTACTGCAAAATCCCCATTTCCTCCCGATCAGCTGGGACTCGGGAGGCAGGGAATAGATGGGGCCGTGGCCAGTCAGAGGTGGTATTTACCGGTTCTCCGAACTACTCAAAATTTCTGCTACCGGTTCTCCGAACTACTCAAAATTTCCGCTACCGGTTCTCCAGAACTGATCAGAACCTGCTGAAACCCACCTCTGTCTGTATGTTGTGAGAACCAGCCAGTATGGTCAGTTGAGGGTTCAGGATGTTGTAAGAATACTGTAAGATAATGAATTAATTAAACAATCATGCTTCAGACAATTATGGATTAGTGTAATGTGTCAATATATTAGGCAGTTAGATTAGTTCTACCGGTAGTAATCCTCTAGCCTGTTTTTCTTTATCTGAGTGTGGTATAGAAAATAATTTTTGAATAAAAGTATTTCAAAGTTTGTAGTTTTCTCTGGTCCTGTTAATGTTAATGGATGATCTTTCATAATGGGCTTGCATAGGGGCTTGTGAATACTTAACTTGGGAAGAGAAGGCTTCATAAAACAGAGACTAAAGGAATGTGGATTTCTGTTGCAGTGGGACACCATTCCTTCCATAGAAATGAGTGTTATAATTGACACTGAAAAAGAATAGGGATTAATGGATTTACATAGCATGTCCAGTGTACACAGTTCTACAAAATTAAGCTATTATACAAGAATTAGAAGAGAAATCCCAAGTAATTCCCACAGAATTCCAAGAAAAGCCCTTATTGGCTAGATTCACATGTCACACTAAGCCATTCAGGGGTTTAATTGGTTTTGGATTGGTGTAATGTATCAATCCAGCCACTGTGATTTATAAACTACAGTATATGGTTAAACATATATGTATCAGATATACGATATATGATAGCTTGTTCAACAAAACGTGTTTTAGCACAATATAAAAAGGAAGCCAAACTGAAAGAAAATGACACTGCTGTTAATGGAAGCAATAAAAGAAATCATTTTAATTGAGCTAAGTTGTTGTGAAGTATTGTTTCCAGCATTGTGATTGCTGGAAAAGGGTCTCAAGCACCTTAAGCCTATCAAGGGTCTGGTCTATTCAAACACTTCAACTGTTCTGGCTACTGTCTGCTGCTGATCTATAGGGGAGATAGATTAAAACTTCTTAAAACAGAATTTTAACCTACTATAATTCTTTCAGAACAGGGCAAGCGTGAACAGAAAGATAATTTCCTCAGTGTACGTGAGGGAGAAGGGGTGTAATTTCAGTTCCCAGAGCAGTGAAAACATTGATTGTGTTTGTACCATAACACTAAATCATAAGCCATAGTTAACAATTACTGTGCTTGTATTTACATAGCATACTGAGTCAAAATATAGCTCATTGTGGCATAAACCTGATTTCTCAGTAAACCAGGATCATCTGGTTTGTTTTTATAAATCGCAGTTGCTTAGTGGTATATAGATTGAACTTTATTATTTAGCATGATATATATTGTGAACTTTGAATGGAGAAACAGTTTGCCTTGAACAGAATAATCCCTCTGGGATTAGAAGACTATATTCCCCAAAGCTCTTTCATCATTGGTCTCACATCTTTTTCAGTATCAGAAATTTTATGAAAATGTATTATTGTCTGATATTTCTGTGGTTAATAGAGGTACAATCATATTGCAATGCTTCAGCCAGTAATGTTGCAGGTAAAAATCTTCCAATCTGTAGCTTTCCTTTAAAGAATGGCATAGGGTGGGATTGAATGGAATGATCATGTATTCCTTTTGAAAATTCTTTACAACCCAGAGTTATTTGTAACTTTGCTGTCATAGTTGAACTGACCTGTTTTCTGTTATGAGGAACCAATATCTTCGCAATACAGTCCTTTTCTCCTGGCAATTGGAAGGTATTTGAGAAAGTTACAATTATAATTCTGTGATATGGAGAGATAACAGAGGACAAAGTCAGAGTATACACGCATGCTTTGTGAATTCATCTTCAATTTGGATATTAGTCTTTAGTGAGTTTTTTATAAGTTTGTTGCCTCTTTGGGCTCACTACTTTTCAACATCTTCATAAATGATCTCAATGAGGGAGGGAAGGGAAGGCAAGGGGAACTCATGAAATTTGCAGATAATACTAAACTGGAGGGAATAGTTAATACTTTTCTAATAGCTATTATTATTCAGAAGGATCTTGATAGACTTGTTGGGCCCTATCCAACAAGATGCAGTTCAGTGGTGAGAAAAGTAAGGTCCTACAAATAGGCAAGAAAAACCAAATCCATAGAGATAAGAATAGGTGGTACCTGGCTCAACATTAGTAATTGTGAGAGGGATATGTAGGTATCCTAGTAATCTACCATGTAAACATGAGCTAGCATAATCTTCCTTCTCTCCGGTCATATGACCCAGAGAGGAGTTATGTAGCTGCCCAGTACGTATCATTGTACAGATAAACACAAGCTTATATCCAGATACCATTTGTCATTTCATTACACAGAAGATCATAGAGATGCCTCCTGTAGTTTTTGTTGATAGGAAGGCGTTCAAGAAGCAATGTTCTGCATGCTTTCTCCACCACGATGGCAGCAGTTGACATGCTGCAAGGCATAATCCCTTAACTATATTATATCTTTATCTCCAAGAAGGAACCTCCTGCTCCCCTGTAGCACTGTTTGCAGCAAACCTGCAGTGATGCAAAGTGGCAACACATATACAATGACCTAATCATGGAAATACCTTGATTATGTATTTGTGTCAGAATGTCAAACACATTGGCATCTGCCACTTTTGAAAATTCAGTGTGTTCTTAGATTCACTAGTTGTAAGTATAATAGTGTATATTGAGCATTGTCTTTTTTTAAAAAAGAGTAATGTACAACAAATTAATGTCAGTAGGAGACCAGTGGAGGTGAAATTGTAGAAAGAGTTTTTCCTCTTTAGGGTGCAATATTAAGCTTCTTTGCCAGGGACTAAATCTTGCTGAAACAGTGGGATTTACTTGAGGAGATGGCACACATTTATGTATTTGTTTGTTCATTGGCTTTATATATAACACCATTTTATCATAAACTATGGCAGCTTTGATGGGGAGATAGCAATAGCACTTAGACTTATATACCGCTTTATAGTGCTTTACAGCCCTCTCTAAGCGGTTCACAAAGTCAGCATATTGCCCCCAACAATCTGGGTCCTCATTTTACCCACCTCGGAAGGATGGAAGGCTGAGTCAACCCTGAGCCGGTGAGATTTGAACCGCCGAACTGCAGCTAGCAGTCAGCCGAAGTAGCCTGCAGTACTGCACTCTAACCACTGCGCCACCTCGGCTCAGATGTTTTTATGTTATCCACTCAACCCAAATCTTATGAGAAAATCTATCTGCCTCCTTGCCTGTCTGTCTATCATCTACTTATCTATCAAATTTCTATATCTCCCATCACACTTGTGTCCCTCTAGGTGGTTTACAGATAAAAGAGTAAAATGATATAAAAACTATAGTTAAGAACAAAGTTAAAAAACCAAATTAAACTTAATGCTAAGAAAAGCTGATGAGCTCAAAGTTATCCGTGTGTGTGTGTGTGTGTGTGTGTGTGTGTGTGTGTGTGTGTGTGTGTGTGTGTGCGCACATGCATTCTCTATGGTCAAGAGTGGACTTCTCCAGCCATAGTCCAATAACTTGGCCACCACAATGAAAAGAATTAACAATGGATGGATGAGACTCCTGACAACGAGACTCCGAGAGACTCCAGGAAAGTGATTGCACAAGCCCTACTCTTAACGTTGTTCTTAATATACCTTGGTTCACTTAAATGTTCAATTTTTTGCTTTTTCAGAGGAGATGACCATCAACAGAACGCATGTGAACTGCACATGAATTGCAACTGTTTGGCATCATATTGAAATCATTCAGAAATTTAAAGAGATTTTTGTGCTCTTATATAAGATCATAAAATCCTAGGATAAGATCAGAGAAATCTCACGATGGCTAGCAATCTTATAGGATGAAAGGCTGTTTGAGCATGCGGGGGTTATTGCTTGAGGGTCTAAAAAGATTTGCAATCCTTGCTCTAATCTTATATAGCAGGGTCTTTTTAAAAGGGATATTAAAGCACAGGAAGGGACATATGGGAGATATAAATCCTTTAGATAACTAAACACAAAACTGTTTCTCTTATCTCACTTGCCACCTTTTTTCTTTGTCAACATCATTCATGTTTGTTTTATCATGCACATTGGACCTTCTCTGTATTGCTATAATGGAGAATAAATAGGTAAATTATAGCAATACAGAGAAGGATGAATGTGCATGTTTTTATAGAATTTAATTTTACATGTCCAGTCTTCCAATTTATCAAGGAAATGTTGAATTTTAATACTTTCCCCAAAGTATTCAGGATTCCTTCCAACTTTATGTCATCTGCAACTTTGATAAGTGGGTTGTGCATTTTTTTTTTTAAAACCAAGCCATTAATAAAAAGATTGAACAACACAGATCCAGGTTAAACTAATTACCTTCCTCTGGGCTGGAATGCATTTAGATTTAGCTCTCAGCTACAAATTTCCACTTTTTTTCTCCCTGCTGGATCAAACATTTCTTTCTAATTTTGGTTTCACCTTGCTTCTAGGAAGCACAAAACCCAAGTGTGATGGTTGTTTCTGTGTCTAGCTAGCTTAGTCTGTATGGCTGCAGGATGTAGCGTGGCTAGTGATCGTGTGGGACAAGGTGCCTGGGGAGCTTTTCATCTAATTCCAGGAGAAGAAGCATGTCAGTCTGAGCAAAATTGGCTGGCTACTGGATTTATTCATTTCTCCTTTTCTCTGCCTCATGGCAGGTGTTCTGCTAAGAGCTTTTGCTGTACAGCGATCCCGCTAAAGCTCAAGGCAGCTTAGCTCTTTAAATGGTTTTGCTGCCACTACAGTGATCCGTGCTTGAGAGCCCTGGAGAAGGGTCCACACACGAAGATGGCAGCAAGCAGACAGCACCAATAGTTGAGCTAAACGGTATACACAATATAAGCATTCTGGGAATGAGGATAAACTATTTGGCTTCTGCTTTTTATTTGAAATGGAGCTTATCTGATTTATCTCTGAAGCCTAGAAATCTTTCATGAGATGGACACTGGTTTTAGGACAGTGATCCTATAGATTTAGAAGCTTTCCACAAAAGCATACTGTATCTTTTATAATTTTGTGCTCAAGTATTAAGTACAGGATTTACATTTATCTTTCTATGCAACAAATGCTTTTAAAAGCCCTTGTAGCGTAGTGGTTAGAATTCAGTATTGCAGGCTAACCCTGCCCTCAATCTGGAGTTTGATCTTAATTGACTCAGACTTCCATCCTTCCGAGGTCGGTAAAATGGGGACCTAGATATTGGAGGCAATATGTTGACTTTACAAACTGCTCAGAGAGTGCTGTAAAGTACTATGGAGCGGTATATAAGTGCTATTGCTATTGCTAAAGGTTTATTAGCCAGCTTCTACTGTCTGATATTGATAGGGAAATCATAAGATTTCCAAAAGCTAACAGCAACAACCCTCAGAAAGTTCTCTGGTTTTTCGGTTTCTAAAACATGCTTTCATGAAATGCATCTATAATATTTAAAACAACTAAACACAAAACCATATGTGAAAGACCTTATATTTTATTAACCCTTATAATAGTATTTAGCACAATATAACTCTTATCATAAGGAGTATGCAGAATAGTTGTAGCAATTATCTAAGAATTGTTACAGTATTGAAGTTAATTTTCAACGTGAAGATATTCCTACAGTATTATGTATGAGAATCTGGGACCAAAATGTCTTAAGCATGCATTTATATCAGGCTAACTGGATATAAATAAACTGACTTCTGAATGATATTGGCAAACATCTCAAGACCTTGTTTGCAATTTTTATAAAGCCTGGTTTATTGAATGAATCATACATGACTGAATTAACTTCTCTTACAGAATCATAAATTATGGTTTTTAACTATAGTGATTGGGTTTACACAATGTGCCAAATTAAACAGCTTGCACCTACAGTATATTGAATATTGAGACTACCAGAGTCAATATTCAGTGTCTCAGCAATTATTGGACATAGCCTTTGCGCTTTTAGTCTATGAGTTGGATCTTTGTCAATTGAAAAAATATCCTAATTGAACTGGCAATTCTGTTGCCTAATAATTATAAATGGTTAGTTTATTTAATATTTAACCACATTATTTTTATCCCTGTTGCAGTAATCCTGCTTGGTATCTCAGGTCAGGTGGGTATTGGTAAAGCAATCTCTTTGAATTTTAATAATGAATCTGAGGTCTACCATATGCTTAGCCTTCAATTCTAGGTGGAATTTGATAGGGAATCAGTTAATCGGGTGAAATGGAAAACTGTTAATCGAAGGGCTCTTTCCCAAGAAGAAAGAGAATGGCACATTGGTATGTTAACAGCACAGCTTTGCTGATATGGCAAGGAATTCAGTTTAATAACCGTCCTATGTCACAAGCAAAAAATAATTCAGTACAACCAAACAACAGCCTAGTCACAATACCATTGCCTAGAAGTTTTCCTCCCAATTTACCACATACATTTACCTAATGCTAATGAGACATATTGATTGGAATGATGGGATTTGTAAAGGTCATGAGGTGATACTCCATAAAACTAGCTGTGCTGGATTTGCAACATCAGGGTTGTTGAGTCTGGGGGGACAGATTAAGCTTTTGCACTCCAAGAGCTTACATCAATTAGTGTGCAGATGTGTGAGCAGTTATAATGTGTCTTGCCATGATGCAGTTAACTCCTCAGAGATTTTTTTGCCCCTCAGTCAATTCCCCAAAGCCTGTTATTCATCCATCCATTCATATGATAGCCTTATGGGTTTTCTTTTTTAGCTCTTTGCAGGGATGCATGTTGAATTTTAAAACACTTTGATCAAGTATAACACATTTGCATAGACATGATTCACTCAACATGCAAAGCCAATTGTTGCCTGTGGCTTAGGATTTAATAAGCTGAGTGAATCCATCTAAAATATTATCAGTAAATCATGCTTAAGCAAACCAGGATTTATCATATTGTGTGAACAAAGCCATACTTTTGTATCACATCTATGATAACTAAGATCTACTTATGGTAGGGCAGGTGAAGATTATTCTATAATACTACCCTTCAGAAAAGATGGAGTGGTAAAATTGTATTGTAGTAAAAGTGTAGAAAACAGAAATATATTGGCTAGGACATATGGAACGTACATACCATAAATCTTCAGGTAACAGTATAATTGCAGACACATTCCACTTAGCAGTTCAAAAGCATGCAAATGCAAATAGATTAATAGGTACCACTTCAGTGCTACCTGTGGAAATTGTCTTCAGCCAATGGTGGCTCCCTCAGCCAAGAAACAGATAAGCACCATGCCCTAAAGTTGGACACGATTGACAGGGAAACCTTTATCTTTACCTTCCCCCACCTTTTGAATATCTTTTGTTTTGATTATTTAAACAGCCAATGCCTGCAAATTCAGTAGTGATAATGAGTTATCCTTGATTCCAGGGGATAAAATCAAATAAAAGGTACTAACTTATCTTATTGGTTTTGACTGTTTATTGTTCGACATCGTCTATTAGGCACATGAAATAAAGAATTGGAGTCTCCTTTGAATTCCTGATGTAAGATCCCTTATTATTAACTTGTTACAGCTATGTTTTAACAGCGTATTAAACCATACCTTAGACAATGAAATTAAATTTTCTACTTTGTACAACCCTAGTTCACAATTACTTTGGATTCAATGTGTTGTGCAAATTCAGAAAGTAGTTTGAGTATACTCAATTCAGTTAACCATGCGCAGGTGTGTCATATAGATATCACTACATTTAAACTCAGAAGTGGGTTTTTTTCTGTGTGATTGTACTAAGCTTTTTTCTGGCTAAGCCTGTTTTGTAAAAACAACCATTGGATTGGTTTTTATAGTTTTTAACTGAGCATGTTATGTGAATCCAACCCATGGTACCTTATTCAATAAACTTGGTTAAGCAAACCACACTTAATTCAGTTTAGAGGCTTTAGTGATCAACCTGATATAACTTGTTTACATCAAAGATATCTCTTTGAAGAAGTTTTACTCCTCCCTTATTCTTAACTCATCCATGAGTATAGCAACATCTGTTCATTACTTTGGTGTCTGTATGAGTGAGTAGCTGCTTGCTCCCTTGCTTGCTCATTTTCTCTCTCTCCCTTTCCTCCCCTCGCTGCTGATAATGAGTGGTTTGCAATGGGAACTAAATGAAGTTGATTGCCCACTGGTGTCTGCCATTAGTGGTAATTAGTTAAAACATCAAGTATAAACAGTAAATTGGCTCTAATAATTAATACTAGCACTCAAGCATATGAGAGAGACTGGAGAAGAAGCAGTAGCTTGTAAAATCAGTTGGGGATGTTTTAATTAAAAAAGAACGAATGCAAATAGCATTGTATTGGGAAAAAAGGACAAAAGCATTGGGGCTGCCTGCAATCATTAGCAGGACAGGCTTCTGTCTGCTCCAGGGTGATTAAACATTTTAATCACAGAAATTCTTTCCAACAATGACAATTGTAATTTTCCACATCTCAATATCTTTTTATAACTTTGTTCCATAACTAAATATAGTTGTTTCAAAACAACGTACAATTCATATTAGTCAAAGTAACCCCCAAATATTTATTTATTTTTTCAATTTTAAAACCAGATTTCTTCATCAAAGCATCTTGATCTTTGCAGTCATATTTTAACCAATCTCTTTGTTTTCTATTTATTAATCGTAAAATGTGCTAAAATCTTTCTATTTTCCATCAAAAATTCAATCACATACAGGAGGTCTTGTAATATCAAAAACAAATAATCAGCAAAAGGTTTCAATTTAATAGTCTCATTTTTAATTTTTAGGCCATTATCTTCTTCATCTTGTCTAATGTCTCTGCTCAAACTTCAAGAACCAAAATAAATAACAAAGTGGATAGAGGAGAATGTTCCATATTTATTTATTTTGCCCCCTTCTGGATATCACATGGTTTTGTCAAATCACCATAGACTGTAATTTGAGCCTTTTGGGATGTATATATCAACTTGATTCCATGAAGAAAATTCTCACCACTCTGTATCTTCCAGAACGACCACTTCAAATTGTCAAAAGCTTTCATGGCAACTAAAAAAATTAAAATACCTTGTTTTTCATTATGATATTGTAAATATTCTATTACAATCCAATACAGTCCTCACATTATCTTTTAATCATCTTTTTGGCAAAAATCCATGTTGATCTTCATGAATCAACTCTTATAGAAACTTTTTTAAGTTTGTCTGCCAAAATTGCTGAGAACACTATAATCATTGTTCAATAAAAAAATTGGTCTATAATTTTTAGTAGAAAATCTGTCCTTCCTTTGGTAGCAACACAATATTAGCTTCTTTGAAAGATTCTGGCATTACATCTCCTTACAATAGAATTTTTTGAAGTGGTTGTAAAAGTTGATCTTCAAAACATTTATAGGCACCAGGGAGTCTATTCAGTCCTGGTGCCTTCCTTGTTTTAATGTTTTTATAGCTTCTGATATCTTCATAATAGATACAGTACTGTTCATAATTTGTTTCTGTGATTGTGAAAGTTTGTTAAATTTTGTTTTTTTAAGGTATTTCTAATTTTTTTCTGAGGACATATTTTGTGTTTTATTCAAATTAGAGTAATAAAGAAATAAAGTTTTCTATAAGGTTCTCATGGTCACTCATGCCCTAGTCACTTCCTGTTTTGACTATTGCAACACGCTCTACATGGGGCTGCCCTTGAAGAGCATCCGGAAGCTCCAGTTGATGCAAAATGCAGCGGCCCACATGATTTTGTGCAGACCTCGGTGTACACATGTATCACCTCTCTGCTAGAGCTGCATTGGTTGCTGATTTACTTCCGGGTGCAATTCAAGGTACTGGTTGTCACCTTTAAAGCCCTTCATTGCTTGGGACCAAGTTATCTGAGGGACCGTCTCTTGCCGGTCACATCTACCTGACCCACCAGAGTGGGGAGGCAAGGAATGTTGTGGGTCCCATCCCTTAGAGAGATCTACCTGGTGGGACCCAGAAGAAGGGCCTTCTCTGTGGTGGCTCCCTCTCTCTGGAACATCATTCCCCCAGAGATTAGAATGGCCCCCACCAATGTTCCCTGTAAGAGTAGAAAACGCCGTGCGGCAGTTAGAAAACGCCGCGTGGCAGTTAGAAAACGCCACGCAGCAGTTAGAAAACGCCGTGCGGCGCTCTCTTTTCAAGTGTGCGGGCGTGCAGGCGCGCAGCTTCTGCCATTAGAAAACGGCGCACGGAAGTTGGAAACTACCGCGCGGCGTTCTCTCGTTACGTGCGCGGCCGCGCAGCTGCGCACCTTAGAGGGAACAGTGGCCCCCACTGTGACACTCTTCCAAAAGGCACTGAAGACCTGGTTCTGCCAGTGGGCCTGGAGAACGCAGAACAGGATGGAGCCCATTAAATAGCTCGTATGATGTGTTGTCGCTGGGGTGGGGGGTTATTTTATTAATTTATTATATGATTCTCTCTCTTATTAGTTTTATTGTTTTTATATGATGTTTTTATATTCTTGTAAGCTGCCTGAATAGGCGGCAATATAAATATCATAATAAATAAATAAATAATAAACTCACATTATCAATTAATGTCTTATCACCTTGAATTTTCAATAGCAGTTTCTTTTCTCTGTGGTTCCCAAAGTAATGTTCCTTTTCTTAGTATCTTTAGTCAATTGCAGTCCCTATAAATCTGTGTCAGCAATCTCCATAAAAGGTGAGACAGCTCTTCCTTACATTTTTCCACAAAATCTCTAGCTTTTTGGACTGTATTCTGTCTATGCTGTTGAAAGGTAAAAATTGCTCCCACTTTCTTATCCCTTATAAATTACTTATATCAAAATGGGATGTTTTTATGCTTCAAAGTATCTGTTAGGAAGAAATAATCTTTCTTCTTCTGTAGGATCTTAATAGGAATCTCCTTTAAAACAAATACATCAACATAATCAACCTTCAATTTTGCCTCAAAATGACACTGTGGAATTTGATCCCTTGTTCTTTTCCTCAGAAAATGTACTGAAACATCTCTTTATGTCTGTCCCATTGCAGTAAAATGTAAATTTATACATTACACTTTGTGTAGCTCTTCATCCTTCCTCTTTCCAGTTCAATAAATCTGCTAATGTCTGAACAAGCCTTTTTTCATTTAATTTCAGGAGGTTCTCTGGAATAGTCCTAAACCTCAAACAGAATTTCTTCAGTTGCAGCATAACCAAATTATCCAGCCCTCTCTCTAAGTCCAAAGTTTTTGATCTTTTCTCTAAAAATTCTATCCTGTCATTAGTTTGTTTAATTTCCTCTGAAATCTTGTTCAGTGTTTTATCCAAACTTTTTTCAAAAGTCTCAAACTTAGCTTCTAAAGATTGTGTAAGTGCTTTAACCAAGTCATCGAACATTGCTTTCATAAAGGACAGTGGAATTTGTCATCTCTGGACCCTCGTCTTTGGGTTTTAGCACACACTGTTGATAAAAGATATAATAACAGCCCATAATTAAAAGAAGGAAGTCCTTTGTAAATTCAATCAATCGGTAGACGGATAAAGTTTAAAAAATGAGCAAAGCCAGTATGAAGCTTCAAGCTGTGATTCAACAGCACAGATTCATCAAAAAATAAAACTTTCAGTTAAAATTTCTCAAATGTTAAAATTAACTTTCTGTTTAAATTCTTTTATTCTCCATAGTGGTGGATATAGCATCCAGGAATGGATTGACCTCGTCTGCTAAGCTGATTGGACTGAGTCTGTCAAAGCTGTTTAGGTCACGCCTCCATTGCTATCTCTTCCAGCTTTTTGACTCAGTCACTCAGCTTGGACAGACGTGCCAACATTCCTCCGTTATTGGACTGTGTTTCTTCTGGATGCTATCTTCACAGATTCTTCAATTAGTGAGTTGTGGATCCAGCGGACTCCCAAATTCATCGGGTTGAGTCGCTGGAGGGTGTTCCCGCAGCGAGAGCTTCGGCTCAGGCTGCTATTCCTTAGGGAAACAAGGCTGTCATTGTCATCTGAGGCTTCCCTCAATCTGTTAAAGAATTCAGAGCGGATTTGAACTAAACAACTGCTCTATCGCTCTGACATTACAGCGGAGCTTTGTGCTCCCGAAAGTCAGCCGGGAACTCTGGGCTTCGGCCCTACAAGTAACAGAGGAGCTTTCGCGCTCCCGATCAGGCTAACAGGCTGAGGGAGAGCTTCGCGCTCACAAGCCTCATTGAGCAGCACACAGGGCTTTGCTTCCAGCTTGCTAGTGGAGCTTCGTGCTCCCGCCCTTTCCCAAGAGGAAGAAGGGTCTTTACACTCCTCTCCTTAGAGTGGAGCTCCTGAAGTGCTGCGGCAAGCCCGCCATTGTCCAGCGCTGCGTTTATTACAACGCGCTAAAGCGGCGGGAGGCTTGCTGGGAATCTGAGGTTTTCCTCCTAATCCCTGGAGGAATCAGCGGCTAACAGCCACGCTCAGCTGTGCGAGCATGGCACAGGTTGCTGGGTCATGGAGGCTTTCCTCCTAACCCTTGAGGAGCTTCCACGCTCCCATTTATTGCTGCAACCTCCTTTTCTCCTCGGCGGCTGTTGTTGAGCCAGGTCTTTAGGTAAAAGCCCACACGTTCTAAAGCTCTGACAGATGCCATTTTATTTTAAATCTATTTGGCACCAAAAAAGGTTGGCTTCAAAATGGCAGATCGAGCGGCAGCAGCAGCCAAGGCAGGCGCACGAAAAGACAAAGCTGACTCTTCCGCTGGGGCTAGGACCAAGGGAGGGTCCAAACGTCATAAAACATCTGCAGCAGCCCCCAAAGGTTCCAAGGCAGCCCAGAAGGATGAGCAGCGCAGGCATAAGGCTCTGGACAAACTCTGCACTAAGGCTGTCAGTGGACACAGCCAACTGCCAGAAACATCAGAGGAACCTACCCAGCTCCACAGCAGACATTCCCAGGCCTTGTCGCCTGAGCGAGCTGGAGTCCATATCTCTCCACTAGGCTCCTTATTATTCATTACAACTATGGATCTATGGGGCCCAGTTCCTGACTTGCAGGTACCTGAGGAGAGCGCTCATCAGCCCTCCAGGGTCAGAACATTACCTGAGGCCAAGTTCACCCCTACAGCGGCTGGCCTCAGACCACAGGCAGAGTCAGGGACATTTATTCAGGATAACATGCAGTCTATTATTGCTGAGGGTATCCGGCAAGGAATATCTGCAGGGTTGCAGCAATCCAGGTGCGACTATTCAGTGGCGTCTGGAGACTTCAGCCGCTCTGGCCAATGTATCGTTCCCCACCTTCCAGGGGATATGGATCCTCCACCCGACCCAGGCTCACCTGTCTCCTCCCAGGAACGACAATCACAGTTTTCTGAGGAGGAGGGTTCCAGAGATCTAGACCTCTCAGACAACAAGGGCATGTTGCCTGACCAGCCGTCTTTTACGGGACTCTTTCAGCCCAGCCTCTTCAGGTCTATATTATTCAAGGCAAAAAATGCGGCAGGCCTTGGGGCTCAAACCACGGAGCCAGAGCCAGAGGCGGGCGTTACTACAACTCATCCTCTGTTTTCAGTGCAGACAGCGGAGGCGGAGGTTGTCCCTTCGCCTCAACTCTTTGTCAATGTGATCCAAAAACAGTGGACCTCCCCTGGAGCAAGGCCTAGCCCGTCGAACACCGACAAGAGACTCTATAATGTGGCCCCTGATTTAACCTGGGCCCTCCAAATTCCAACGATGGATGGTCCGGTGGCAGCCTTGCTGTCCCCTTTGACCATTCCCGGTGAGCCAGAGGAGATCCTGTGACCAGAGGACAGGTGGATGGAACAGTCGCTACAGAGAGCGCACCAAGCCGCGGCATGGGTTATTAGAGTCTCAACGACTGCATCCTTTTTTAACCGGGCCTCCCTGATCTGGCTTTGCCAGATGCAGGAAAGATCCCAGGTTCTGGACACTCAAATGCAGCAGGACGTCAATAAACTCATAGCTGCAGTGCAGCTATTGGCGGACGCTACCCTTAACGCAGCCAGATTTGCGGCCAAATCCATCGCATCCAATGTAGCAGCCCACCGCCTACTTTGGCTGAAGCATTGGCAGGCGGATGCTCGCCATAAATGGCGCCTTGCTTCGATCCCCTACACGGGAAAAGTTATTTGGGGAGGCTCTGGACCCTTGGTTGGTCGAGTCCGGAGACAAGAGAAGGGTCCTGCCTACCCACTCCAGGCGCGCTGACTTACGCCCCTCCTCCTACTTCCGCTGACCTACCTTCCGCCCTGGGGACTCAGGTGTGGGATTCCAGCGGCCTCAAGGGTTTTACACCCACAGACAGAGGAAAAGGCAGGATAGACCGGACAGAGGCAGGCCATTTAAGTCAAAACAGCCCTTTCGGGGGGAGGAAGTCGTGCCTACTGCCGCCCTAAGTGAATGCATTCCCCAGGTTCCCATCGGAGGTCGATTGGCCTATTTTGCAGACCGATGGGAAGAGTCCACTTCGGACACGTGGGTCCGGGAGACAGTAAAATCCGGTCTCTCCCTGGAATTCCTCTCCACTCCTCCAAGGTTTTTTATCCGCTGCCCAGTCTCAAAAGATGTCTCAAAGAGGAATCTCATGATGACAGCCATACAACACCTGCTGGACATCCACGCAATCCAGCCTGTTCCTGAGGATCAGTGAGGGCTCAGATTTTATTCAATTCTTTTTGTTATTCCCAAGGCCTCGTGGGGATGGAGAGCTTTTCTAGACCTTAAAAGACTGAACCGCCATATCGCTTATCGGCGGTTCAAATGCATTCACTACATTCCATCTTGGAGGCCGTGAAAGAGGGCGACTTCCTCACATCCATTGATCTAACAGAGGCATAACTGCACGTGCCTATATTGCCCCTACACCGGCAATACCTTAGATTCCAGTTTGACGGC
Organism: Thermophis baileyi; assembly: GCA_003457575.1. Classification (NCBI taxonomy): domain Eukaryota; kingdom Metazoa; phylum Chordata; class Lepidosauria; order Squamata; family Dipsadidae; genus Thermophis; species Thermophis baileyi. Next base: position 4,480,465 of record QLTV01002530.1, on the reverse strand, counting down.
CGTCATTACCAATATATGGCATTGCCGTTTGGACTATCGTCAGCGCCTAGGGCATTCACGAAAATATTGGCTGCCCTAGCGGCTTACCTTCGGGCTCTCCCCATGCGTGTCCAGTGCTACGTGGATGACATCCTGATCCAATCCTCCTCAGAACATCAGGCAAGGTTGGATCTGGCGGTCACCATGCAGGGAGAAAGCAGAGCTACTTAACTCGTTTTTTGCATCTGTCTTTACACAAAGGGAAAATAGCAATAGCAATAGCACTTAGACTTATATACCACTTTACAGTGCTTTACAGCCCTCTCTAAGCGGTTCACAGAGTCAGCATATTGCCCCCAACAATCTGGGTCCTCATTTTACCCACCTCGGAAGGATGGAAGGCTGAGTCAACCTTGAGCCGGTGAGATTTGAACTGCCGAACTGCAGCTAGCAAGTAGCCTGCAGTACTGCACTCTAACCACTGTGCCACCTCGGCTCTCTCCAACCTATCAAAAACAGCACCACAAAAAACAGTCCAACCTATCAAAAACAGCACCACAAAAAAACATATTAGGAACACAAGTTAAAATAGGGAAGAAAATGGTAAGTCTACCCTAGACGAGTTCAAATCACCAGGACCGGATGGATTACACCCCAAGGTTCTGAAGGAACTGGCAGACGAGATCTCAGAACCACTGAACTATATCTTTCAAAGATCCTGGAGCACCGGGGAACTGCCAGAGGACTGGAAAAGAGCTGATGTAGTTCCCATCTTCAAAAAAGGAAAAAAAATAGATC
>QLTV01002530.1:4466146-4479503 GCA_003457575.1 Thermophis baileyi | reverse complement strand
GTTGGCCAGGGGAGAGAGAGAGAGAGCAAGTGAGAGGTGGGTGCGTGCATGCCCCACGGGACTGCCTCGGTTAATGACTTGGATGAGGGGATTGGAGTTTTGAAACGCGCTCCTGCCTGCGATGGGGCGGCGAGGCAGGGATCGAGGCTCCCCTCCTCTTCCTCGGAGGCAGGAGCGCGTTTCAAAAGCTGCCATAGGCAGAGCCCAGAGGAGCCGAGCCTGTCTCGTGGGGTGTGCGTGCACCCGCCTCTCGCTTGCTCTCGCTCTCCCGGCCAAAAGAGTGCCCGCCACAAAAAGAGCGCCTCCCGGCATGCCCCCCCTTTCCCCGGAAAGTAATGGGGGGGCCTTATTTTCGGGGGTGGTGGTGCTTATTTCAACGCATGTCCCGAAAAGCCCTGTTGGGCTTATTATCAGGACATGGCTTATTTTCGGGGAAACACGGTACTTATCTGTAGTACTATCTACAAAGGTGAATAAATCCAAAAGTTGATTTAGAAATGAAGAAAGCTTGTTCTAATGTCCATAAATTTGGCTATGTTGCAGCTGTAAACTCCATAGAAATCCCTGTCCTCTATTACTCCATTAGAAGCCGATCGCGGGAATCTCAGTTTCTGCAATTTACTTGCAGGGAGCAATGGTCCAGGATCAAGTGGGCTGATTTCTGGTTTCTTCCTTTAATCCAAAGGAAGAAAGAATGCCCCTTTTCCACATAGAAGGAGTCATAATGAGAACCAGTTTGGTTTAGTGGTTAAGGTTCTGGCCTAGAAACCAGGAGATGGTGAATTCTAGTCCTCCCTCAGCCATGAAAGCTGGCTCTTTGACTTTCTCAGCCCAATCCACCTTACAGGGTAGTTGTTGTAGGGAATATAGGAGGTGAGAGCATTAGAGAGGATAACAATCTGATAATAAATTATATACAAGGTATGAGATTATGGCTCTCTGTGGTGGGCATATTTAAAACAATTGCTAAGAAGGCAAGACCCCAAGAAAAATGAAGAAAAGATTTCCCCCTTACTACAACATTCTCTGCCATTCCTAGAAAGTTCTTTATCAATAGCTTTTCTTCCCCCTGTGTTGGGAAAAGCCCAGTTAGGCAGAGAGGAGGAATCAAACAAGGAATTAGCCTTGAATCATTACATAGCTGCAAGAGATCCAGGACTGACACACACACACACACACACACACACACACACACACACACACACACACACACACACACACCAGCTCCATGGAGCCTTCTCTATCTATTCTCAACTGTAGACGAGCAATCTGGGAAGATTTCTATAATATAAGTAGAATTGCAATAGTCAACTTGAACTCTTCACATGTTGATTTACTCTTGGGCTGACACACTGCTTCATATGCAGGATTTCGGAAATCATTGAATTAAACTTGGAGATCATCTTAAAAAGAATCATACCAAATATTGCAAAGCTGTAGTTTCCATTAAAATATGGAGGTTGGGGGTATGAAATACTTATAGCAGTGCTCTCCATTTCTTGATATACTTTTTGTGCATTCAGGTGATAGTGTTTTTTACATTTTATTTAGAAGAAAAGTAATACATCTCTACTGTAGGTATGAACCTACCATAACTAACTCTACTGTTTGGGGTTTGAGACTTGGAGAATGGAGCATGCCCATATCAGAAGAGCAAGACCAAAATGACTCTACATACATGATCATTAATAATCTGTGGAACACACTAATGGTGCTAATGCCCTATGTGACAGTGACCCATCTTTAGGATCATGATTTAGAGGCTCTGAGCGGAAGCCCAGCTCGAGGGAGTAAATGCATGAATTCTTCACTGATACTAAACCTTCTAATAAATCTTACACACACCAAAAAGCTGTAAGCACTAAATCCCAGAATCTGGTAATTGAAACCCTCCAAGCTCATAGGGATGAAAAGGTAAATGGCATATGTGTGTTTTTATTATAGTTTACCTGATTATCTCCCAGACAAAGGAAAGCAAGACTTTCAAATTAATGCACAGTATTTCACACTTCAAAAATAATGCGTGCAAGTGAATAACTGAATTCTGTATTTAATAGTTCTGGGATAATTGTAGTTTGATTTAGTAAATACATAAATAAAGTTCTAGTATGTATTGTACATTTTTGTGCAAATACTGCAGTTTGCACAATATCCCAAAGACTTCGGTGTCTATTTTCTGGGAGGAAAGGGATCTTTATATCTGGAGTTTCAGTAACTCTCACAGCTCAGTTATCTAACAAATGCTTTTTACTAACCTTGTTTGGAGAACTCATACTCGGCATCCAAGCTTGAATACTGTAATATCATATACAGTATGTGAGGCTGCTGTTAAAGACTGAAATATTGTTTTATTTTAAATTAGTATTTTATTACCTTATTGATATAAATATCTAAATACACTAATACTTATACAATAGGAAGAGAAGCTACTAACACTGTAATTATTAAACCTTTCAAAATAGAAAATTCATATAAAATATAATTTCTATGATGTATATGAATAGATAAATGCTAACATTATAGAGGTAATATAACATTGCCAGGAAGTTACAAACACATTAAATTTATCATTTTTCCTAGTTTATTATTTTAAGCAGCCCAGAGAACCTCCAAAGTGAGATGAGTGGCAAATAAATTTAACAAATAATAATAATAATAATAATGCCTATCCCAGGTCTTTGGAAAGGAGTCAATAGGCAGACAAAAATGCCAAATCCAGTCTGAACATCTGACTGACTATGTGACAAACCATAATAATAATACCATCCAGGTCAATATTTGCCAGTCCAAAATTTAGAGAAAGGAAAGTGGCTGGCAGTGGGTCTTTCTGCTGATCAAAATTCCCAATGGATGAAACATTGGCTATGGCCACGTTTAACTCCTCTTAAAATTGAATGCCTATATCATAATTATTGATTATGTGTGGTGGAATCAGTGGCTGAAGGAGAGGGGAGCCTCTCTCCAAATTGGCATTCCAGTTTGGTTCAGGGAAGATAATGTCTGAGGTCAAACCCTTAGGTCTAAATCTGCCATCTTCCTCCTTCCCTTTCTTTCCTTCCTTCCATATTTGGATAGGTTGGCGCTTCCCAGTAAGTGTCAAGACTTTCTCATTTTCCTAAATAGGTATATAGCAGTGATGGCTAACCTTTTTTTCCTCGGGTGCCGAAAGCGCATGTGTGCGCGCGATAGCGCACACGCGTGTGCCCACACCCATAATGCAATGCCCCCGCGCGCCCCGCCCCACACGCATGCACGCACGCCCCACCCTGTGCTGCCCCACCCCCCGTGCCTGTGCACACGACCCCTCCGCGCCCCATTTTGGGCCTAGCAGGCCTCCCTGAAGCCTCCGGAGGCTGGAAACGACCCATTTCCAGACTTCCGGTAGGACTGTTTTTCGCCCTCCCCAGGCTCTGGATGCTTTCCTGGAGCCTCCAGGAGGGCAAAAACAGCCTCCCCCGGCCCTCCGGAGGCCCTCCAGAGGCCAGAAATGTATCGTTTCCGGACTTCTGGGAGGCCCGTTTTTCGCCCTCCCAGAGCCTCTCTGCGAGCACTGTACTTACCTGGCATCCAAAGCGGGCCACGTGGAGATTCCTGGGAGGGGAGGGGGGGCGTGGGTGGGGCCAGCCGAAAATCAGCTGGCCAGCGCGCGCGTGCATGCGCAATAGAGGCGACCTAGGGCAACAGCTCACGTGCCCGCAGAGATGGCTCCACGTGCCACCTGTGGCACGCGTGCCATAGGTTCGCCATCACAGGTATATAGGAAGTATTTCTAGCAGGACTACCAGATTCTGTAACAACTTTGTTCCCTATGCCATCCATCTGATAAACACGCAAGATTCGTTTTTCTCCCCATGTACATGTATACATCCAAACTAGACTGTGTTGTTTCTCTGTGTCATATAATATATGTGGGTATATGCATAATTTTGTATTTATTTATTTATTTTGTCATGTTTATGTAGTGTATATTGGAGGTGGTGACCCTTTGAGAGCTGTATGTAACGAAATTTCATTTTAATGTATGCTGATTAGTGTACATTCAAAATGACAATGAAGTTATTATTCTATTATTTTATTCTAAAGTGTCCATATTGTTAAGGACAAATCCCTGTGTTTTCCCCAGCTGTGATACAGTATGGAAAATCCTGCTTCCCCAAAAATCTTTAGTGCGTACGTAGACACCGGTTAAGAAATTTATGACAGTCAATTTTCAGCCAGGATGTAAGGTGTTAGCCAGGAATAGATATATCATGTGGGTAGGGGTTGGCAGTAGAAAGGCAAATGATATTCATTTCTTGCAAAGAGTAAATCATATATACAGAGAAAAATGTAAAGATAGCCCTACCTACATCTTACTGTAGATGTAGGATTTTAAAATTGCTATCATTAGGTATAAATCAAGTGAACAAAGAGGGAGTTTAAATAGAAAATGTCTCCTCATAATTTAACTTTGGAACTCATTGCCCCATGTTATGAGAAGGGCCAGCAGAATAATTGGATTCAAATAAGAACGATACAAATAAGGAAATTGCTTTCTAATAGTTAAAATACAATGTGTAAACATTCATTAACGGTATCTTTAAATATTAGATTAGAAATAAGTGACACCTTCCAATATATATAAGTCTTGTGTAGTTCCTGTTGTTACTTTTATCCAATAAGCTTGTTTTATCTTTGTGTATTCTTTTAAGATATGCTAAAGGAAGGGATGTGCGTGTCCACTGTAGCCTAAATATCAGCTCTGAGGCTTTGAATTAGTTACCATCTTCACAAGATTTGCTCTAAAACATGCATCAGACTGGTGCCAGATTCCCAAAACCATACTGCATTAGAATTTAGTTGGATTTGAGAGAATGTGCATATTTAAAACAACTCTAACGCTAGCCTTACGGAGCAGCATCCGCCCATTATTTCTCAGGTCACCGCTTGGCTAATGGTCTATTAATTTGTTCAGTTGTCCCATGTGAGTCAAACTCAATTTCTGGTCTGTGATTTTTCCTTGTCAGCAGTGTGATGGATTGGATTTACGGCTGTCAGCGCCTGCTCCCAATCCCCCCCCCATCTTTACCCCACACGGCTCCTGCTTGAAAACATGAAGATGTTTCCCCCCCCCCATGCCTCTGGCAAGCACAGAGATGCTCTTACCCTCACCCACACAAATCTTCGCTAAAGAGACCCCGTACATCTACTGCTGTATTGGGAAAGATTTGTCTTCTGCCATGAAAAATGACAGAAATATTTAAGGACAAATAAGGTTTACAAACCCAATTGAAAATTATTATGGGGAGGCCCTGGCTGCAGATGAGCCCGAGCTGATGTGCAGAGGCAATCAAATCGAATTTCCTTATCGGGCTGTTATTTTAGGGCGTTATCTGGCACCATAATGCAGTTATAAATTCAATTTTGCTGCCGAGCATTTATTGTTTACTATTGCCTGTTTGCTGGAAAAAAATGTAAACACTTCACGACGGTAAAACTAATTTCTGTCCTGAGAAGTAAGGTAGGAGGCTGGGGATGAAAAGATGAAAAGAAAATAAGTTCAAGGATAAAGCCCTGGCTATACATTGGATAAAGCTTTTAGATTAGCCCCAATGTGACTGCTTTCCAGTCTTATGCTCAGTCAAATCTTGTTTCAGCTGCTGCATTTCGTAGGATTTGGGGAGATTTTGGTTGTAATAGTTTTAATTGTTAGGACGATAAATGTTTCGGTGCACTGTGTGGAAAGAGGGTTATATACAGTAGCTATAGTATATCTTATGCATAAATTGAACTTCCTTCACAAGTACCATTTGTCTCCGAAATAGAGAAAAGTGGACTTAAATCTGGGAGACCAAGACATGAATCTTACTTTATGTTTATCACCTTCATTTTCTCCCATCTATAAAATATGAATGATCCTGAGTTAAGAAAATAAAATAAATGCAAAGCACAGACAAAACAGCACAGCTGCTACATTGATGCCTTCTCTTCTGCCAATTCTCTAGTGCCCTCTTTCAGGAGAGGTTAATGCTGAAATAGCACATAATGTTCTCAGGACTTGGTTTTCAGGGCCACTTTACAGTGTCCCCTGCTGGAAAATGCAAGATAAACCACTCATAGAATCTCCAATCCTGAAATTTAGTCAGACGCTTCCTTTCCAGTTATTTGTTTGTTTGTTTGTTTTCCTACCTTTATTATTTTTATAAACAACTCAAGGTGGCAAACGTACCTAATACTCCTTCTTCTGCTTGTTTTCCCCACAACAAAGACAACAACAACCCTGTGAAGGTGAGTTGGGCTGAGAGAGGGTGGCCGACCCAAGATGACCCAGCCAGCTATTCCAGAGTTGTGCCTTTCCCCACAAGTCTTCTAGTCAAAAATAAGCATAGCTAAGAAATGCAGATTGCTGACAAGGAAAAGTTGAGATTATTCCATTAATTCTACATAAAAATTCTGCATTCATCTTCTATGGCAATTCAATAAAGTCAGGAATTGATGCACAATTCAGCTGGGAGATCTCTTACTGCTGTCCCCTTTTCTCAATTTACTCCTTTCTGCATATGTGCTATTTGTTGAGACTCTCATCAGTATGGATTCCTAACTATTTCACCCAGGAGCATCCTCATTCAGGGAAGGTAGATATGTTTCCTGGACAGAGATCTTAACTTTGTTTGAGTGCATTCTTTTTTCCCCAGGCATGTAGATGCCTGGGGGAAAATGCTGGTTAGTGGCATTAGAAACAAAATATTTATATCCCACAGCTGAATAAGTTTGCATTTAATAAGTCAAGAAAAAGTGTCAGCAGGGGGTAAATACCTTTTGGATTTTCTCTCCCGAAAAAAAGTTGAGATCAAGCACTTTTTAGTAAAACGTGAGGACAGCTGCGGTATGTATATGTCTTGATGTGCATATGTAGTTGGATTTCATTTTAATGAGATCTCTTTAATCTTAAACCAGTATATAAAAATCAAATTAAATCTTGTAATGGAAAATTTGCTTTTGTGAGCTTGATAGTAATGTGCAATTCCTACTGAAGAGACATTGACTGTTGCCTTTTAAGGAAATCTGACATCACTTCCTCAGGAAATAATCCTGACTAGAAAAATGGAGGCAGTCAGTATTAAAACCAGTGGTCCCAAAAAACAAAGTATATTCGGATTCAGAAATATCAAGCCCTCTCAAACTAGCTTAATTGTAGTGCAGTGAACTAAGCAACAATTTATTCTTTTCAAGGACATCAAACTAAATAGGTGTGTACAGACAATGCTTGTTAGGATTCTTGAGGGGGTACCATGGTTCATAGTTACAGCAACTTTAGCCCTGGCTGACCATGACAGATCTTCAAAAAAATAAGCAATATTCTAATTTGTTTTGATACATGTTTTGATTGTTTTTATATGTTAGCTGCCTAGAGTTGTGATTATAAGATGGGTGACCGTATAATTTGTACAAACAAATAAATATACAGGATTAGGTTAATATTTGAACAGGAAAGCTCAAGGAAATTTTCAAGTTGTGGACTAGAGTGGGAGCCCCATAAAAAAACCTTAGAACAAGGCAGGGTTGTATTGTTGTATTGCCAAGAAAGCAAAAATGGATGTGTCCATGAAATTATCAAGAGTCAAGCTTGACCTGGAGCAGATTTTACAATTTTACAATTTACAATTTTATTATTACTTATTACATAAGGAAATGCAAATTTATTGCATTTGCAAAGCACATGAAGCAGTGAGAGGGATGTTGTCCTTCCTTGGATATGGTTGCTAACTATTTTGGACACCTGTGATAATTTAGATAGGAAAAGCAGTGCTCAAAGTTTGACGAGAAATGTTTGTGTGATTGCATGGATTTCAACTGGAATTAGAGCTTACTAGTGCAGTTTGTGAATCATCTGTAGTATTGCAAATAAACTTACCACAAAATCTAAGTGAGTATTTCATTGTTTCTGCCTCTGTAATTGTCATTTGGGAATCCATGGCTTTCTGGTTATAAGGAACAGCAAAAATCTAAAGATTTTATAGTAAACTGGGCCACTTCTCTCTCTCCACCATACTTCGTATACACCTCCTTGTGAAGACATTAAAAGCAACGTGTGAAAATCTTCAGATGGTAGTGCCTTTCTAATCCATTTTCTGTTATAACTGCTTCTTGAAATTCACACAGTTTTCAGTCAGGAATTCTGAGTTTGAAGGCATTGCCAGACTATTGCCAATCTGGGTCAAGTGAATAATACCACAACTCCTAAACAGGTGATGTAGGTCCCTTTTATTGCACACCAAGAAACCCTCTCCTTCACAAGTGTCATTTTTAATTTACAGCCCAAAAGAAATGCATCAGTGGTAAAATACAATTTTTTTTTACTACCGGTTCTGTGGGCGTGGCTTGGTGGGTGTGGTGTGGCTTGGTGGGCATGACTTGATGGGCGTGGCAGGGGAAGGATACTGCAAAATCTCCATTCCCTCCCCACTCCTGGGGGAAGGATATTGCAAAATCTCCATTCCCACCCCACTCTGGGGCCAGCCAGAGGTGGTATTTGCCGGTTCTCCGAACTACTCAAAATTTCTGCTACCGGTTCTCCAGAACCTGTCAGAACCTACTGGATTTCACCCCTGAAATGCATATATGTCATTATTTTTCTCTAATGCAATGAAATTTCTTTTTAATGTATGCCAATTAGTGTACATTCAAAGTGACAATAATTATTATTCTATCTATCTTATCTAATTGAATCTAATCTTTAGTTTGAATGTGTCTTCCTTATCATGAATGTATTAAAACTCCAAGTGAGGGGTTCTCTAAGAATTGTAGTTGGAATTCTCAGCACTAGAAATCCAGACCACAGAGAGGCAGGCAATTTTACTTACCGCTCAGTGCAAACTATTTTGTGGTATGGTATACAGTACACTATTTAGAAGAGAGGTGTGAGAAATAGGGAAAACCATGAGCAATGATTTAAGAATAAAGTTGGCGATTCCCAAACAAGGCAATTCCTCCGATTTATAGGAATAAGAAGAGAAATAAAGTTATGTGGACATTTCAACAGTAAACACACATGACGTGAAGGCATTTCTCCCTTCTCTCCTTACTAAGTTCTATTAAACTTGACAAATTATGATGTACAGACATGTAATGCAAACTGATCTATTATAAATTCAAATCTGTTGCACAGAAGCAGTGGGGAAGTTCGGAGGGAGGGGAAAAGGAAGACAAGTGTATTACATGGATAATGTATTTGACATATTAATAAAACAAGCAGCATTGCTCTGGCTAGGCAATGGTCGAATGCCAATAGGCGATGATGGATCACAGATTGATGGAATCCAGATGTTTAGAGTCATAGTCTGGGGCCTTTCTCATATTGACTAAAGGTAAAAAATGCAGCGCTGTCAGCACATTAAGTCTCCCTGCTGCTCATGGAGGCTGTTGAAGTAATTATGTATTTCTGAACACCAGCCATATGCTAGCCCCATCCTACTTCCTTTTGGCCAGGCTCCCTGGTTACAGGTGCAGGGAAACCTAGACCTTGTTTCTTACCTCCCACTGAGGATAAACTCCAAGATGTTCTTTGCCAAGTAAAAAGCATGGCAGCTTGTGGAAACAAAACATTGTAGGTCTGATCTGTTTCTTATAACAATACCTGTTTGCTTTGTGCTCCATCACACATGTGACAGATTTACATTTTTGGGGAAGTGAGTCTATTGTAGTCTTCTCTTTTAGAACAGACTTTATTTTTTTCTTTCGTTCAAGGATATTTGATTCTCGGAGAAGACCTGGACAAGTCTGCGATTTTCTTGGCAATGTTTTTCAGAAGTGGTTTGCCATTGCCTCCTTCCTAGGGCTGAGAGAAAGTGACTGGCCCTAGGTCAGTCAGCTGGCCTTATGCCTAAGTCTGCATTAGAACTCAAGACTCCCAATTTCTAGTCTGATGCCTTAACCGCTATACCAAACTGGTTTTGTAGAACAGACATAGGAACTTTGAAAGTGAACGAAATATAGGAGTGCTGAGTCTTCCTGTTTTGAAGAAAAAAATGGCTGTATAAGGTATTGATTATCATAAGAGCTATTTTCATCTTACCTCTCCATCCAGCTGCGCAGGATACTAATTGATTGATTTGTTATTGATCCCTTGCTTTAAAAAAGCTGCAGGCAGGCTAGACTCATCAGGAGTCTTTCCTACTATGTACATCCACTGATACTATGGAAAACCTGTCAAAATGGTAGTTACATTTCCAAACTCTTCCCCAACCCTGTGCCTTTGGTTCCTTCCATCTTATTTGCACCTGTTACAGGTGTTCCTATGTTGACTTGGAATTTAAGAGAACTATAGTTATCATATTTGCAGGGTATTTGGTTGTGGAAGGCTATTTTGCCAATAGTCATTTCATAGAAAGACATCTTGAATCATTATTTCATCTTTGCCATACATTTTTATGAAGCTTGTTCTTCAGTTTTCAAATATGGTTGGGTTTATAGCACACTATATTATTTTAACCATGGTTTGTTGCATTAACCATGTAGATTGGATTCACAAGTAATATATATTTTAGCCATATCCTCCAAGCCACCAGTAATTGGGTTTATGCAACCTACAGAGTCAAAATTGAACAAAATTCACTATGTCTTCATGTAGTATATGAACCTAGTCATAGTAAGAAATTAGTGCTGGTTTATTACTCAGCTAGTTTGTTACTCAGACATGAATAAATAACCTTGCTGCTGCAGCATTTTATCGTATACTCAGAACCACATAACCTTAATAGTAATACACTTAGTATTTGATTGGAAAATGTTTCAGTAATAATTGACATTGAAAAACATGAAATTAAAATCTCTCAATTCAGACAAAAGACCTGACATTTATTATCTTTTAAAATCTTAAGTAATCTTTCAAAAATACAGCTATGCTATCTTTGATTTTACGTTATTAATGGATTTTATTTGCCTGCTGTTTTAGTTTTCCAAAGTTATTTTTTTTTGTCATGAGAATTCTTATGCTCTACTATTTAAATACCTTTATCTTCTACTTTCTCCATGCAAAAGAGAAACTGAAAATGGTTTTAAATATAAATTTAATTTTGAGAAAAATATAAATGAGTAATGCTTAAAAGTGGGCTCAAATGCAAGTCAGTAGTTATGTAATGAACATTACAGCTTACAGCACAAAGATTCCTCAACATCCCAATACAGTGCCAACAAAATTCAGCAGCAAAATGCCAACTTGGGGCAGTGTGATTTCTTTTTCAAAAATGGAAATGGTAGTAGCAAGCTGTTCCATTTCCCATCCTTAACCCCCTGTTGAGTGCCCCAAATTGGGTTACTGAAATTCTGTTCTTTTGCGATCACATTTCAGTGGAATAATTTCAGCCCAATTTAGGCAATTTCAAAGCCGGGAATGGTACAGGTTTGCATCCCAGAACCTCTGATATCCCCATCTTTAACCTCAATCAAAAGAGCAGTAAATTGCCCCTTATATCTTCTGGTGATATCACTGGAGGGTCATCTCGTGGCCTTCAACTAGACAGAGGAGCACATTGTAGCCCCCAGCCAACAAAAGATTATATTTCCCTATCCTGCAGCTCAGGATGTGCTTTGCACCATTAACACTCATTCCCCTATGGGAAGTCCCTATGGGACACATTCTTAACTAGCCCACCTTTGAGCCTCTTGTTGCAAAACAGATTCTCCTTTTGACTATAGGCTTAAAGGTGTTTGGGTCTTTTGTAGAATCAGGTAGCATGCATAAACCATAAGAATAAGGATAAAGAGGATTGTTTGCATTCTGAAAACATGCCAGACAGTATGAATATATAATGCAGTTAAGGCTTGTCAGGAAGGAAATCCCCCTTCCCTTTGGGAGGAGGGGGGTAAGGATAGAAGAATAACCAAGTTCCAGTGGACTGCGATATGATCTGCTTTAGCTCATTAAAGACTGCAATAAAATATTAATAGTTATTGTCTCTCTATTTTTTGTAATTATCATCACAAAGAAAGATCTGCTGCAAGTCACTAATGTGTTCCCAGCAGAGGGTTGCTTTTTAATACCATAGCAGGAAGATGAATGGTGGAAAAAAGCATTAATCTACAGCTTAGAAATAGCATAGTATGGATAAGCCATCTACCACCTTAACCCTACACAGCTGTGTCACTATATCTGTTTTCAGTGCCGATGTAATCCTATTCTAGGGTGGTCACTGATTTAACATTTTACACTGTGATGTTTCTTACAAGGCTGGGGAATGTGGGAATGGAGTTCACTTATTTTGCATCTCTATTACTCTTCCCTCTGATAGGAAGCATATCAAAATCATGCAATTTTGGACTATAATTTGCCACTGCCAAAAGCTCCCTCCCACAATCCCCCATACAAATATTGCAGAATTCGTGTCAAATAACAGAATTTCCCTCATCTCCCGCAGATCTCCTTGAAACTGAAAGCAAAATTTAATTCACTTCTAATTTTAGTCACTGTTCAGAGAAAAGCAAACTCTACTTTATGTGTCGCTTTTTGGCAGGAGAAAACCTACTCCAATATGAGGCAGAGAGCACAACAAATGTATTCTAGGATATGCAACCTGTAGCCTTTGTGATATTGCTATGTCAGTGTTCCCAGTGTTCCTCACCACTGGATGTTTGCTGGGAATTGTAGTTCAACAACATTGTGAAGATTACAGTTTCTCCATTTCAGCTCTGTAATTTCTTTATGCCCAATTATAAACACTTATTTGTAGGTCCATATCAAGGGCAGATGGGGTAGCCCCTAAATTTCCCTGTCTTCTAAATATTGCTTGTTAAATGGCCTAGACTAGCTCAAAAAAGTGAACACCCCAATTTGTTTCTCCCTCCCAAAGGGTTAGTGCTAGCTGTACACTTATTTATTTCCATGTTGGTTAAGCACCGCAGGTTGTGCTATGAGATTAAATATGCTTAAGTACGTGTAATTTCTCCCATTTCTACATTTCTGTTAGACTTTATTTCCTAACTGTTATATTGAAGATGGTAAATTGTCACATCATTCTGTGTTTGTTTCAACATATGCTCCACTAGAAGTTGATTATTTGCTTATTGTAGTGGCAGAGTTCTACCCGAAGTGGGTTGAGTTGTGATACTAACAGGTTAATAAATTATAAGACTGCACATAACAAAACAATTACGCATCAGCATCAGCATCAACCCACATTCCCAATACACCAGTTTGTTTGCACTCAATTCACTAAAAGCAAGTGCTCAAATCTCCCTTTTTGTCTTCTCTAACTAAATTGCATCATGCTTCTAGCATATGGGTTTTATAAATAGTGTGCAGCATAAGAACAAATGATAGGTTTTTATGCTACACTCATTCTACTTTAAGAACCATTGCAACAGACTACAAAATCGTAGG
>QLTV01002530.1:4420326-4464609 GCA_003457575.1 Thermophis baileyi | reverse complement strand
GAGCCCGCCCGCCACTGCGTTTAAACTGACATTTATTCCTTCGCCCGAAGCACAGCTGATCAGCTCCTCAGCTGTGTTTCGGGCTGATTGAAGCTACTGAGCATGTGTGGAAGCCAAATTGCCCGAGGGAACGCGCACGCGCGAGCGGAGGGAGCGCGCGCGCGCAAAACATCGCAATGCGAACCGGTGAGGAAGGTAAGTGGAACCCACCCCTGATCGTAGGCTGTACTCAGCATTAATTACTCAGATATCCCATTACACAGGAGCACAGTGCATCTGGCCATGTGCCAAATGACTATGTGAATTTATTTTTTTCAATAAACAGTGGTTTATTGCTCTAGCTTTTTCAGTAGATCTGAAATCCCATTTAGTGCTTCTAGGTTTTTCTTAACAACATTACTGTTTTCTACTTTCTCAATTTTGCTACACTTTTTTTCATGTTGCAATCCCACTACATGGTCTAGTCACGTTTAGCAGAACTTAGACCAGTATTGTTGCCCCAAGGAGAGAATTGTGAGTCATTTTGAGGCTTGACCTCTATAGCCTTCAACCTTCTCTTTTGGCCCAGATACAGACAGGTTGAATCTATGCTGATGCCTTCTATACTTTGACATCCATTTCCATGTTGGACATAGTCTGGGAGCCATCCTGAGCCACATCCTTCCCTCCAATTACAGGAGTAATTTGGAAGCCACTCAGTTCATAACCAAATAAAACTGAATCTACTGTATGCACAATCTGTAAAAGTTGGGCAATATATGAAAAGCAACAACTTTGTTGACCTTCAAAAGGGCTATAGAAAGTTTTCTGGTGTGATGAAGTCACTGAGAGAGGCCGAAAATTAATGATACATTTGGGGGAATAAGAGAGGGATGGAGTGAGAGTTTTCTAGTAGAAAAGCCACTCCTATCACTATTATTAAAATCTTACAAGCCTTCTGTATATAATTGTTTAGAGGAGACCTAAGAACAGGATTGGAAACAGTTTGCCTGACAGAGAGGCTTTCAACTCTTATTCCTCTGTTTAAAGCTCTGATTTAAAAAAAATATAAAAAGCAAAACCTTTACCCAAATTGGTTTGAAAAACAGCAATTCCTGAGTGCTTTTGGGATGGAGAAGTTAAAGGTGGGAGATGCTCCATTTCACACCATTGAATGGGTAAGGAAACAAAAGTTTCATCGTAAAATTCAGCTGCCCTGTGTCAGGTGCTGTGGGCTATGTGGCTTGCTCACACCTGACATATTAGCAACATTTCAGTATTCCAGAAA
This sequence comes from Thermophis baileyi, assembly GCA_003457575.1. NCBI lineage: Eukaryota > Metazoa > Chordata > Lepidosauria > Squamata > Dipsadidae > Thermophis > Thermophis baileyi. The sequence goes on along the minus strand of QLTV01002530.1, from coordinate 4,463,342 downwards.
ATGAAAAAATATCTATTTTTGTATTTCATACAAATGGAAAAGCCAGATCAATAATGACACTTTCTTCAGTACACATAACCTTCAAATCAGTTATTTGACATGTAGATTATTAAGATGTGGTTTCAAAATGCCTTAATTTTATCCTTCAATTACTTTGCTTAATCTGTGGAAACAGTTTATGTTGTTTTGCAATCCATATATCTTGCATCTGCTGAAAGCCTATTGCTAGTAAGGTTATTACAGCCTCCCTAATTAACATTTCAGACCACAATAATCTATTTTCATGAGAAATAGTGCAAATACGTAGCAGTACAACCCAATTTACATTCTCCGTAAATTGTTATATTGTTTAACATAGTTTTGCTAATACATATCTAGGTTACTAAGATCAAAATTCTTGCTGCCTTTTTGTGGCCTGTGTGTATTTCAGGTAAATATTTCTAGAGTGGCACTTTTTCTCTACAAGTAGTTGGAAATCCATGTGAATCAGTCCTTAATTTTTTTCTCTTTTACATGCATTTTTACTATGTGTGGCTGAATGCCTTGGAAGCTGAATTTAGAGTAGGAATTATGAAAGTGTATAAATACATATAAAAGGATTTGGTAGACAGAATGGAACTTCAGAATCTTAAGAAGTGGATTCTAATTAAAAATAGAAACTTATTTGGGACAATGCTTTTATGAGAGAAGTGAACACCAAATGGTGAGATAATGCTGGACATGAATTGTTCAAAACAGATATAAGTGAAAACTTCGTATTTTACTGCAATTAGTTACAGTAGATGACATGTACCTTGCCAAAAATTTAATTTCTAAAACAAGAATTGCTCAAGCCTAACTCTTTTGTGTTTGCTCAGTGATAAGAAAAAGATACTCTGTACAGGCTCAGAGGAACTTTTCTTTAATATTATATTCCAGGATTCATTTCTGCAGCAGAGGTTGCATCCTGATATAAATCATTCACTGACTCACATCATCTAAAACAGATTAGTAAGTCTATCTCTCTTGGATATTTTCTGTCCAGGTTTTTTCTTTTTAATTTCTTTGTGAAAGTATATGCAAAATGTGTTTGATTTAGGAACTTCCATACTTTGTAGATCCAACCACAGGTTGAATTGACCCTTTCCCAGCAATTAAATGATGTCATTGCTTGATTGTTTCTTTTGTACTGACCTGTTCTCTTGCAATTGTATAACAGGCAGTGAGTATCATTGTAAATGTGACACCATTTCATTATTCCAATTTTATCTGGGTGGTCTTAGAGTCCATTGGAAGAAACATTAAGAGCCGAGGTGGCGCAGTGGTTAGAGTGCAGCACTGCAGGCTACTTCAGCTGACTGCTAGCTGCAGTTCGGCGGTTCAAATCTCACCGGCTCAAGGTTGACTCAGCCTTCCATCCTTCTGAGGTGGGTAAAATGAGGACCCAGATTGTTGGGGGAAATATGCTGACTCTGTGAACCGCTTAGAGAGGGCTGTAAAGCACTATGAAGCGGTATATAAGTGCTATAGTGCTATAACATCAGACTTGGCCCACCTCCAACTTTGATAGGGAGAAAAGGGGGTTATTCTTGGCATGAAGCTAGAGATGAGTAGGATAAGGCTGATTGTGCCATCTCCGTGTTCATTTATTGGACAGGAAAAGTGAGTTATAAGTGGCTACTGATTCTCTGTGAGCACAGCCAACTGGGAAAGTAGTAGACATGTGGCTATAAATTATCTGCACAGCATCCACAAGTTCTGCTTCATTTTCATTATGAGAATGGAAAGCTAGTTGACAAGAAGGATGGTTGGCTGGCAGCATTCTTTGTCTTCCCTTTGGTCAAACTCTTCAGCAATTCTCTCTATCACCTCTCTTCAAATGCCTCCTTTTTTAGGAGAGCATTTCTGGCTCATTATTTTAAGCAGCCTGCTTTTCACCAGAGAACCTGGCCATTGGTTACATTAACTTGCAGACTCACCTGCGCAAAAGGTCTGATTCCATCAGCTCCCAGGCAGAAGAGAAACAGTGGTGACAAGCTGCTAAGCGAGGTGGAATTAGGAGGAATGATAATAAATGTAGATGGTCAGGCGGGGGAATAAAATGATCCATCTTTTGCATGTTCACCAAAGTGGCTGCCCCCTCCCTATGCCCATTCAATCAGAGCCTGTCAGACCTCCGGCAGCTTGGCATTTTTGTGAAGAATCTCTTGGCTAAAAATTGTTGTCATTCCTATTTCCTTGTTATCAGTCGTCAGCACCTCAGCAGGGCCCAGAGATTAACGCCGAATCACCAGGCAAACATCCATCCCCCAGGAACCTTCTCCATTACACCAAGCTCAACGGGTCCCTCCCGCCTCACCTCCTCCATCCATCATCTTTAACACTGACAGCCCAGCATAGGCCTCTCAAATTTATCTCGCTGCGTCCTGGGCAGGCTCTATCCGTCAAACCATGCAGAGCCTCCTTTCTTCCCTGGTTTGTTTCAGGAGGAGGAGGAAGCCACCCGCATGAGGGACTCAAGGAAAGATTGGTCCGAGATACACAATTAATCACGGCTGGTATCAATTTGGTTGATTTACTCCCTGGAGAGAGAAGGGGTGTAAACATGGTGTGTGCAGAGGCAGCGTAGAAACATAATGTGTCTGTCTATAGGAAAAACATTAACAGATCATCCCTGTGGCTGCTGATTGATGGGGGTGCTGGGAGAAGGAGAATCTAACGCTGGCAATAGCGACAAACAAGAGGATGCCAAGGTGTTGGGTCCACTTTGAAGATATCTTGGCAAAGGCCACTGTCCATGTAAAGTAAAGTCTGTGAATCTCTGAATCTTGAAGGTTTTTTTGTACAAGGGCAGTGTCTCCGTTACTGATTTTTGGTCTGATACGGAAGTTGAGTCTAGCTGTACTGGCAAATAATGATAGTAAATATGGCATCTGGTACAAAATGTATATATCGCCTTCTCTTTAGTCTCTGGAAGGGATATACCTCTTACGTAGTAGAACCAATGTCTTCTGAGGTCCTGTTCGCACCTAACATTTTCTGGAGTGGTTTTCCCTTTTGCCAGCTGTAAAATGTGGATCTGAGAAAAAGGACCAATGAATATTTTGGTGGAGGAGGTGGGGTGGAACAAACAATCTGTGTAGCAGAGTGGGAGGAGGTAATAGAGGCAAGCCTGATTAAAAATCAAATAGAGATAAATGACAATTAATAAATTTTAATTGCCAGTAATTGCACTCTACAAATTTCAGTTCATTAGTGTGTATCATTTCCATATTCACTTCTTTTTTGTCACATCATGCATGGTAGCATCCCCATTGGGGGCCTAGGGTTTCGATATAGCTTTAATAGAATGGGAGCAATGGAATGAGATTAATATCCAGTATATCTCATTGGGAAAGACTGGTCTAGAGAAAAAAAGAATACTGACAATATTACGAGATATTAAGCTTATTCCAGAGACAAATATAAAAGTGAATGTCTGCTGAACATGGTCTTAATAACAGAATGTCCTGCTCTCTCCCATTTCACTATTTTGCCCAACCCACCTGGATAGATACTTTATGGCCTCATCCTAAAATACTTCATGAAAGGAAAGAACTGTTCTAATAAATAGCGCACCTTTGTAGTAAGTAGGAATCAAGATATTTCCTGAAGAGATGTAGAATGCTCAGTTAATGCTTCATTTATTTTTTAACCAGCTTTTTATACATTGATATATCATTTCATTAATTTGGAAAACAAATATGATGTAATTAAGAGAATTTGTGTTTTGACCAGTAACGTTTAGGTTCTGATCCTTGCTCAGGCATGAAATTCATAGCAAACCTTGTGTTAGTCGTACATTCTTATCTGTGCATACATGTCACCTGAATTTTTGGAGGATGACTGATATAAAGTGACAAATTATAGGAAAAACAATTCTGAGTTCACAATGATGAGACCAATCTGCAGGCTCATTCCCAGCCCACCCCCAATTTGGATTAGACAGAAGAGGAAGAGAAAGGACATTGTAACACTAGGCTGACAGATTTGTAATATTTACCAAAAAACAAAACCCAAACCTTTTTGCATTGACAGTAAATGGGGAAAGGAAATTAGCACCATCCAGAGCTGGAATAGTTGATGGATACAGATTGAGCTTCTCTGGGAGGATAGAATAACTCTGAATGTAATGAATCACATATCAACCTCTCCCTGCTCCCTCCCAAAGAATATCCTGCTTTGGAAAGACACTCATGTGGCCGGCATGACTATATGTCGGACTCATGGACTGCTGTTACCTTCCCACCAAAGTGGTACCTATTTATCTACTGTCATTTGCATGTTTTGAACTGCTAGGTAGTCAGGGGCTGGGGCAAGTAACTGTCGTGTGGAGCTCATCCTGTCGTGTGGCCTTGGGTCTCAAATTCTAGATGGAGAGAGACAAAGACACAGAGAGAGATTCTTGCCCTTTTCACGTATCAACACTCAGCTGGGATGAGGTTGAATTGAATTTTAATTTATTACAAGCATAAGAAATGGTCACGTAGAGTGTCAGAGCATTGATACATTTAGCTCAATATCATCAATTTGTTAGGATTTTAGACAGAATTTCCCCCTAGCTTTATCTGAGGAAAACTGAGCTTAAATTTTACCTTTTATGCCTGGAAGATAAGGGAGGATTAAATTTGAATCTTTAAGATGCAAAAAAAGTGATATGCTACTAAGTTATAACTCTTCTGCTGATTAGCCTTTTCATCTTCTAAGTTTCCTTAGTAGTCTGCCAGAATCTCTCATCCATCTCTTCTTCTCTTACACACAGTTTTAAAAATATTTTAAAAGTTGGTGAAACAAGATTTCCCTTTGCGAAGGATGCTGGCTTTCAGCGAAGGTTCAACTAACCTAGCATGGCACAGGTTCCACATGTTAACTGGTATTCCTTCTTCGACTTAAAAAGGCCTAGTTATGAGTTCTTGCAAATGAATCTTGCAAATCATATTCAAGAATTAAATATCTATATTTCTGGGCCAATATTCCTCCATTTCACCATCACTGCCAAATTTTCTTTTATATATTCCGGCATTCTTCTTAGAAATTGTTTTTACAATTGTTTTATTTATTCCCTCTTCTTTCTCCTTAGATTAATCGCCACCTGGGAGCATTTTGTTTTCTTTTATTTTTGTGGAAACAATCCATAATTTTGTAGTGGCTGTTTCAAATATACATACAAACTGATTTTTATAGCTTGTTTTTATCACCTTTTTATTATCTTGGGTCAAAAGCTTTACTGGGTTGTAGTCAAGGTATTATGCAAACTAGGAGAAAATACCCTAGCAAAACTATAGATTTTCTCATTAAACTCTGCTTGGACATGTAGATATTGTCATAAAATTCTAGTAAGTATTATGGTGGCTAATATAAAATTATAGTTTGACAATGTGGTGCCAATGGCCCTGCCTCCAGTTCAAATTAACACCCCCACTTCTGGGCTAGAATAAAACCTGATTTCTGCCAGAGGAAAGATTCAGAACCTCCCCAGAGGGCTATGAATAGATTGATTGCAAGACTGCTATGCACAGAAGCAACTATCTCATTCTTCCCAAACAGCCACAAACCCTATAACTCATTCAACCTAGTCATTTCATTTCTATCCCTACTTAATGCAGGGTTGGGTAGCTAATGGCTACCAGATACATACTGCTTTTAGTCATAGAAATGAAGGCCATGGTACTGTGTGAAGTCTTATCCAGTTTTCCCAGTAGCCAGTTGTTTAACTTGCTATACTGTTTGCTGATCATTAGTGTGTATTGTGGATCACTGGTAGAAGTAATATAACTAACTCTGTTTCATCTCTGGCCAAGATTTTCTGTCTCTCATTGCCATTAGAAGTTGGAAACCAGTGGCACTGAGGGCAATCCCGGGGTTGAGGAGGAATGGAGTAGGCCCCATCCTCCCTGCTTAAAATTACTTGTAAAAAAATAAGCAACCTGCAAGTAAGCTCCTGGATAAGTCTTCTGGGGCTCTAGTTCAGTGTCTCTCAACTATGACAACTTTAAAATATGTGGACTTCAACTTCCAGAATTCCCTAGACAGAGAAACACTGTTCTGGTCCAAGACTCCTAGGAGGGAGGGTATGAAGCCAGGTCAATGAATGTCTGTCTGTCTCTCTCTAGCCTCTTACCCAGTAATTAAAATGGCCTATAAGGCCCCGCTTATGTTTAAAAATATGCTTTATATGGTCTATCTAAAGAGATTTCTGCCTCTTAGGAAACCTAATGATGGCATTTTAATCTCTAAAATAAAATACAATCTTGCCTACGTACATGTCCATGCTTTAAGGCAGGACAGATTTCTGTGAGTTTCCAAATTGCATTAACACTTAGTTGCACTGATGTTTTACTCCTATGTCCCACTCTGTAAAACTCACATGTTTAGTCCTTGTATGAAATTAATTTTAACCTCTTCAATCATAGTAAAAATGTATTGTCCTTGCCATGTATCCTATGTGCCACTTCATGATGACCTTGTAATTCTTTGTGTATGTGCTGTGAGCAGTTGCACATTTTTCTGCATTGTGTGCATGATTCCATACATTAGGGAGTAAGTAACAGGGCGCCTTTCACTTGTTTCAGACTTTACCTCCTTTGATTTCTGTTTATTAGCTGGGTTGACTCAGACTTATGGACATCGTCACCTAATACCAGTGAAGGATATCTAGTGACCTAATCTTGCCCTAGGTAGTAATGTCAGCTTGCTAGATGGGAGATTTCTTCAGATAGTGTTGTACCTAGTTTATTGTTCAAAGGACATTTATATTGCATATAGTTAGGCTCTAGAAACAATTGTTTGATTGTCTGATTAACATTTAAAGCCATTTTGATAATAAACCTGTGGAAGCATGACTGTTCACTACCTTCATGTGATGAAAACTCTTAATCATATTTATTATGTAAACACAGCATGCCTTGCCCCTGTTAAATAATTAATAGTACTATTAATATATTTACATACAAATCTTACTGCACTTGATGGAAACTGAAAAAAACCTGTCCCTTTGTGTAATAGATTCTGTATCTTGTAGAGAGCTGCTTATTAAAGAAATAAGCATTCATTCTTCTCAGGATTCATGTTAAGAATATTATCTCTTTCATTTTGAGAAGTGGCTATTTTGTGAACAGCCAGGGTGCCAATTCCCCTTTCCCAAAATAATTTATTTTAAAACATATTTGTATTATGACCTTCAGTATTATTATTAATATTGCAGTACAGTTACCACTATTTTCATTACTGTAAAATTGAAAGGATTACCCTGCTATTCAATTGCTTTTATAGTATTTAAAATAAATTTGCGGGTAGCTGAGACCTGTCCTCATCAATTATTATTGTTGAAATTTCTGAAAATTAAGAGTAATATTAGAGGCTGGGAGTCTGCCTTTTTATTTTTTACAATTTTAATATTCTGAAACAAGGCAACTTTCCTCAATTTAATGCTTTATAAATCTGCTTTTAATAATAGGGGTATTATGGTTTCCTGTACAGCGTTAAGCCTTTTATGCTGTTAAAAAATATTTCTCTTTTCCTCTTGCTGAAGGCAACTGTATTACCATATCCCCACTGCAATACAGTATCACCATGTCCCTAATGAATAATGAGAATAAAACAATTTTGAGTCCATTTCACAAGAAGATGATGATTTATGGCTGCCCCATTCCTCTAGTAAAGATGGTGCCTTGTAGCCTCCTGGTTGGTAAACTGTAGGAAGAGGAACAAGATACCTATAATGGGCCCATGTGTGTCTTCTGGGGAGCAATAAAGCCCACAGACAATAAGTTGTAGCCCTGTGCTCCAATATAATTCTTCTGGATTGTTCATATATAAAATAATTCCTGTGTTGTACTGTGGTGCTCCTGTGTACAGAAAGTCAAAGCATGAATCTATTTAAAGTATGGGTACTCCCTATTCTCACCTGCCCTTAATAACTGACTACAATTCTTTTTTAGAAAAAAGAAAGCTTTTTTCTCTCTCTGCAATTTCTCATGAAACAGGCACTTTCAGAAAAATGATAAGAAAGCAATTGTTTCAAATCGGTCATTTGGGACTCAAATTACTAATCTAATACATTTTTATGGAGGGTTGCGGAGAGCTCCTATAAAATACAGTCTATGAAGCTGCTTCAACTTACCAGTATTCTGAGTATGATAGATTGAACCCAACAATCTCTTTGGGCTATTCAGGTTTAGGACCTGTGAAGCTGTTGCTGCTGTCATAATATAAATGTTTATATTCCTTTATCAATAGTGTCTGCCTTGTCAAGGGTTTCCAATTCCCCTGGGATGGATTTTCCATCTTACCCTAATGGGGGAGGGGAAAAAATAGATGAAGCATTTGAAAGAGAGGATTTAGGACCACTATCTAAAACTATCCAACCACTACCAAATTCAATGTGCTAAAATTCAAGCTGAAGCACGCACAATCTTTCCGCCCTCTGGATATGGTATATAGTGAGTAGGCTTTGGGGTTCTTACCAAGCTGTTTTGCAATTAGTTTAAACCAAATTACATTTACCGTACTGTGTAAAATTGTTGTTATATTCCCTCAAATAATCCTATAGTTCATACTATTCATAGGAGGTTACTCAGAAATAATAGTTCCATTAGTTTGATGGAACTATTTGTCTAGAAAAAAAGTTGTAAGTTTGCAGGCTTTGATCAGCAAAATATTCCTACTTGAAATGTTTCTATTTTCCTAGGTACTGGCCCTTAATTAGTCATTTCCTGATTGTAACTTTCAGTCAGTAAGGTCCTCATTTAATGTTCAAAGCAGTTTACTTAGTTACTGACCCTTTAATTTTTTTTTCTTAGACTTATATACCGCTTCATAGTGCTTTTACAGCCCTCTCTAAGCGGTTTACAGAGTTAGCATATTGCCCCCAACAATCTGGGTCCTCATTTTACCCACCTCGGAAGGATGGAAGGCTGAGTCAACCTTGAGCTGGTGAGATTTGAACCGCCGAACTGCAGCTACCAGTCAGCTGAAGTAGCCTGCAGTGCTGCACTCTAACCACTGCGCCACCTCGGCTCTTTAACTTTCCATTTCAGAATTAGTTCCCTGAAGCCCTATATTAGGAAATGATTAATTAAAGAACCAAGAAAAGAAAGTAGTGCTAGAAAATATACCAGAAAACATACCATGGAAAATTACTCAAATTCTTTATAATTGATGTAAATGTAATGTAGTGCTCATCAACTAATGTAATATTTGCAAATTAATATTACTAATTTTGCTAACCAAAATTGCATTTTAACAATAATACTCTATACATTTGTACAAGAGTAAAATCAAAATTAGAGTATAAGTTCTTTTTTGTGTCTATGAAATGACTGCCACTCAAAAGTTCATAATTATAGTATAACCTAAATGTGTGGCAAACAGCACAAAAGTAAAGAAAAATTGCCAAAATGAACAAAAGGATTTAAATAGTGGGTTTTTAAATTATATCTTGCCTAGACCATAAGTCAAACTAGTTTCTTAAATTTGTTGTTATTAGTTTTATATTCTAGGAACCAAAGAGAGCCCTTTCTCCTCCTATTTTCCTTTTGCTGACTATATGTCTACCACTTTTGTTGCTTCAACTACTACTCTTACTATTTGGTAGTCCTACTTTTTTACTCAGTTTCCACTAATTTATTCAGTTTTTCATTTATCATTAAGCCATTTATACGAATGATTAGAGAATCCAGACTGGGCTTAACCTTGATCACATTTGCTGGGGTGGGGGAGAAATTAATTTTGTTCATCTTTGATTTTTGCGGTTTGAAACCAATTTGTCATATTTATCAGTTGAAATTCAGTTTTCCCAATTTTGCAATGTACTCTTCCAACACAATGTAACAATGTGTTTTACAAGCGTTCATTGTATTATAGAAAATTGTTTGCTAAATCTGTATATATTAGATAAAATCACAATCTAATGCATATATTTGGAGAAATGTGGTAGAATATATATGAACTTTTAAAAAAAATCAAGTTTGCAGAATTAGATAAGTCATACTTGCAAAATGAAAAATATAATAAAACTGAATTTGCCCTGGTATGAAAATGAAAAATTGAATGAAATCAAAATTGACAGATTTCTCAAGCTAGCAGATATATGGATCTAGGCAAGGCTCAGCCATTATAATTCACCTGGCTCTGTGTTTATGACTGATAAGATTCAGTATCAGGTTTCATAACCTATGATGCAAGATTCTTCTTGATCAGTCTCTCCCCAGTATTTTAGAATAACTCTAAATATCCTGCCCACCTGGAATGATAGCCACTGATAATCTGGTTTTGGTTTTATAATAAATTGTATCTTTTGCCCCAGGGCAAACAGATCTCCAATGCAATATCAAACTATCTTCCTGATTGCATTATATATTATTGTAATTATTAATGGCCTAAATGAGTTCAGGGAGAAGCCAAAAAAGATCCCATTGCAGTGGTGAAATCCAAATTTTTTTACTACCGGTTCTGTGGGCGTGGCTTGGTGGGCATGGCCAGGGAAGGATACTGCAAAATCTCCATTCCCACCCCACTCCAGGGGGAAGGATATTGCAAAATCTCCATTCCCACTCCACTCTGGGGCCAGCCAGAGGTGGTATTTGCCGGTTCTCCGAACTACTCAAAATTTTCGCTACCGGTTCTCTAGAACCTGTCAGAACCTGCTGGATTTCACCCCTGTCCCATTGGTGCTAATCCAAAAATGATTCTGATAAGCACTCTTATGAGTTTTTAAAGCTGTTTCTTTATTAATGATTTATAGTATCTGCTAAGCCATAACTGAAGTGATTTAATGCTTGTCCTCATTATTGTTGTACAGTATCAGAAAAATGTTGGTTGAATGATGCTATAAATAACTGGTGAGAACATCAGTCTAGATCAGGGGTATCAAACTTGCGAGGAAACGTTGTTGTCATGTGACGTATCACAATTTCCCCCCCTTTGCTAAAACGGGGGTAGGTGTGGCCAGCACGTGCCGCATCTGGCCTGCAGGCTGCGAGTTGACACCTCTGGTCTAGATGGTGCACTTGGTCTTTTCCAATCTAATTTCTCCAGTTGCATTCAACTCTCAAAATCGTCAACCAATAGCTATGCCAACACATCTGGAGGCCAGCAGATTGAAAAGGATGGGTTAGGCCTTCACCACCATGGTGTCTTTCAGTGAGAGCCCTGAGGTTAATGCATTCAGAAAACGAAAAACCAAGGAGAGGGACGGGTTATTGACATTGTGCCTTTTTGTGGTCCTGGAGAGGTGGAGAGAGGGCTGGGCAGACTGTAAAAACAAATCAAACAGTGAACAAAAACAACTCCCGAGCTTGCCAAAGAGCAGACTCAATATTGTCTTTTCTCTGACTCCTTTTTTTATAAGCCTCTAGCATTGGCAGCAACATAAAAATGTGGTTGTGAGGAAGAGAGTGTTTTGATTGCGACTGCTATTGTGACCCAAACAGTCAAAGAAGCACCAACGTGAGAAAATTAAAGGACAAGGGAGGAAGCACACAAGGAACAGCTGGGGGTGAAACTGTCTCAGACTTTTTCGGACGCTGGGACAGTTGACATTGGCAAGCTTTGAAGAATTCTTTAAGCTGTTGCTCTCTCACAAGTTTAGAAAGGTTAGCACTGTCTCCTAAGCGGGTGCACTCGAGATGAATTAGATTGTAACACCCATCATTCCCGGTTGGCTTGTTTGTGTAAACCTTAAGATGGACTGTGAGGTTTTTTCCCTCTCTACAAAGGAACTGTTGGAAAATAAATACAGATGAAAACTTTGCCTTCCATACCTATTCTTCAGTGGAAGAAAAATGCTGCATTCCAAATAGGCTCTTGACAAAAGTTTGTATTCATTTTCTCCCATTCATTTTTCTAGATTTCCACCCCCCCAACAGCAGCCTATCTTACTATTGCTTTCTGTGCTGCACTTCAAGATAAACATTATAAGGATGTCTCATAAATAAACCAATATACCATGTAACATGGAAGCAACTACAGTATAGAAAAACTAGAATGATAAAACAGTAAATTAACAACTAATTAATTTAGTTGTTAAAAATATCTTTATCTGATAACCGAAAAACAAAATACAAGTAGAGTGCCAAGACTTGAGAAGACTGTCCCAGCATGTCCAAACAATGATCTCAGAGTAGAGGTCAACATTTCCTCTGGTACCATAATCCCAAAGTAAGAACCAGCTTCCAATTCTCTCAGATAGCCCACTATGAAAGAAATGACGATGGCAAATATTAGTATTCTTACCTGTGTTCATTTGCCTGTTTCTCATCAGCCTAGGCCAATGATGGCTAATCTTTTTGTTCTTTATTTTATTTTTTATTTTATTTTTTGTTTGTCAAACATGTACAAGATAGCAGGTATAGGTATAAACATAAACATAAACAAAGTAAATACAGATAAATGAGGACAATAGGACAGTAAGACAGGGACGGTAGGCACGATGGTGCGTTTATGCACGCCCCTTACAGACCTCTTAGGAATGGGGTGAGTAGACAGTCTAAGGTTAAAGTTTTGGGGGTTTGGGGAGGAAACCACAGTCAGGTAGTGCATTCCAGGCATTGATCATTCTGTCACTGAAGTCGTATTTTCTTCAATCAAGTTTGGAGCGGTTTAACATAAGTTTGCATCTATTGTATGCTCGTGTATTGTTATGGTTGAAGCTTGCGAGCAGAGGAGTGGAGGACTCTTCTCGTGAAATATTTCTGGACTCTCTCAATTGTATTAATGTCTGATATGTTGCGTGCTGAAAGCTGAAGGGAGGCCTAATAGGCCCAAAATGGGGTGCCGCCCTCCCCCCGCGCCCCGTTTTGGGCCTATTAGGCCTCCCTGCAGCCTCTTGGGAGCAAAAATGGACCGCAGGGGGGGCACTGCACCCCTGTGCCCCATTTTGGGCCTAGTAGGCCTCCCTGCACAATGCGTGCACGCCCCCCCACGTGTGCCCCACCCACCCGTGCATGTGTGCGCGACCGCCTGTGACCTCCATCCCTGTGCATGCGCACGCCTCCCGCATGCATCCCACACATGCACGGCAGAGATCCAAAAATCAGCTGGCCGGCAGGAAGCGCATGCACGGTGGAGCTGAGGTGGGGCGATGGCTCGCATGCCTGCAGAGAGGGCTCTGCGTGCCACCTGTGGTACGCATGCCATAGGTTTGCCATCACGGGCCTAGGCTTCAGTGCCAGTGGATCTTTCCTTGTGTATTTGGTCTCTGACAGCTGTGTCAGTTCCTGCCTACTAGCTGTCATTCATTGGATTATTCATAGTCTTACAGATACAGTGTCACTATCCGGTCTGTATGGTGATAAATTTCAGCGAGGTCCAAAAGGCATCAAAGATAACTCTTTTCAAGTGAGGAGAAAGGAAACCTTCAACAGAGCCTGAGCACAGCTTTAATGCTCTGAGAGAATCCACTCATTGTGTGTATATCTCTGATTGAGCCCAAATATTACCTTAAACTATGGTTTGTTCATAAACAATGGGTAAATATCAAAACAAACACTAAATATTGAGTATTTGGTACATTAAACCATGAATCACCGTTTGAAAACCACAGTGGTTTGATTCACCCACGTGTAAAACCCAAATCAAACAGAGCACGTGTCATGCCTGGAAACCATCTTAGGCATTGGATCTTCATATGTGCTGGGCACACCTCAGCAGCAGCAGGAGCCTTCACATTAATTTTTGACTAGTGTGTAAATGCTATGATGCTGATGATTTCAAAGTTTTTTAAACAGCTATTTCTAAATTACTTAAGGTGTAAATAAATGTTTTTGTGGGTGGGAAAATTATATCATACTTCATTCTTATATACAAAAATAAATCCTTGCAGTTTATATAATAGCAGCAAACCTCTGTTGTATAGTAAGATTTTGTTTTGCTCTGTCTTTTGCTACACCCAGTAAGTTCTAAAGAACCCACATCTTTTTCTGATTAATGTGATGTAGATGGGTCTTCTCTTTTGACTCAGAACTGTAGTTGAGTAATTAAAATAGTTGTTAATTAATTATTTAATTAAAATAATTAAAGTAGTTGTAGTTAAAGTAGACAAGACCTGCAGGATGGGAAAAATTCAAATAGTAGAGAAAGTCTTCAATTATTAACAGGTAATCCTTGCTTAATGACCATTTGTTCAGTGACTTCAAAGTCACAATGGCACTGAACAAATGACATATACAACTGTTGCAGCACCCCTGTGGTCATGTGATCAAAATTCAGGCATTTGGCAGCCCACCTGCGTTTACAACAATAGGGTGCCCTTCAACTCCCCCTACTTGCCTATATTCCCTTATATTTGCTCTTTTGGCTGCCCTGTTCTCTGCCACCTCTGATATCCTGCACTCCGCCCTAAACTCCTTTATGGTCTTCTTCCTTCTGCTGCTGTTGAGGTGTGTCCCACATGGCCCTTTGTGAGGCAGCTGCTGGCCACATGAGGCCTTTCCAAGAACCAAGCTGGGCATGAGGCCTTCCCAAGGGCCAGACCAGGTACATCTTGTCATTAGCAGGAGGAAGAAGACAATGAGGGTCAGCTGGAGGTGGGGGAGGCGGAGGTGCAGGGCAGCAGGTGTGGCCATGTATAGGGCAGCCAAAAGGGCGGGGATGGAAGGAGAGATGGGAGGTGGGGAGAGTTGAAGCTGAGGTGAACATAGTAGAACAGGAGACGTGTAAGGTCCTTGTCTAATAAAGGCATGGTACTGGCCTAATGACCACAACCAGGGCTACCAGAACTGCTATCGCTAAGCAGCGTGGTAATGTGAAGTTTTGCCTAACAACTGCTTTGCTTCAAGTCCCAGCTAGGATCATTAAGCAAAGACTACTTGTAATGTTATATAAGTCTAGATTAGCCCCATTAATTTGAGTTGGACCTGATTACATTAGTACTGAGGAGGCAGAATATTAGGAAACTCAAGGGCTAAGGGCTAAACCAGTGTGTCTCAACCTCAGCAACTTTTAAGATTTATCTTCAACCACATCATGGGAGCTGAAGTCCACACTTCTTAAAAAGTTGCTGAGATTGAGAATCATTGGGCTAAACTATAAGATACATAACCACTGATTGTAGTTTGGCTTTTAGGGTAAGCATAGAAAAGGAGTGACGAGTTACACCAGCACCATTTATTGTGTTTAGGTGGAAATCAGTAGAAGTCCTATTCAACTCAAAGGAATTTTACCTTTTAAAATCTAAACACAAGTAGAACTTTCATGCCATGCTTATTCAAAAGTTGATCAATATGATCAAGTCTGCTGTCAACACATATCTTACAGGAAAGCATTCTTTTCAACAGCTATCATAGTAAAAACATATTTTCAAGGCCTTTGTTTACGGAAATGCCAGTCTTCCATATAAGCTCCCTTGGCAAATATAGTAATAGCAACATCTGCTTTAACTGTTCCTGCATTTCTTCTTCATGGTTTTCTAGACATTCCTTTACATTACTAGGGCCAGGAAGTACATCAGATTCAAAGGCAAAAAAGAATTTTGAAGCATGCAAGGGTGCAAATGTATCTGTAACTCCATAAAACATTTTTTCATAGCTTAATATGGCAGCGGTGTAGAGTGACTGTATGACTCCTGGAAAAGACATAGGTCTTTCAGGGAGTTGTAAATAATACTATATTTGCAACCCAAAGTAGTTCTTTACCTTTGAAAACAAAGTGCTGCATAGCCTTAACTATTACTGTTTTACATTGTATAAAACACCCAGTTTGATGTAGTGGTTAAGGGCCAGACTAGAAACCGGGAGAGTTCTAGTCCTGCCTTAGGCATGAAGCCAACTGGATGATCTTTGGCCGGCCACTGTCCCTCAGCCCTAGGAAGCAGGCAATGGCAAATCACTTCTGAAAGCTTGCCAAGAAAACAGCAGGGGTCCTTGGTGCATTCTGAGCTTGCTTGTTTTTTTGTAGACATTTTATTACCCAAACTAGGTAACATCACCAGTGGTCAAGTGCTGGTAAGGAGTGTGGTAGTAAACCTCTAATTTCAACCCTGAGCTACAAATATTCCCTTTTTTTGGAAACAGCAGGGACTTACCCAGGAAGTCACCAGGATTCCACAACTGACTGGAAGGCACAAAAAGGAACACTGTTGGTGAAACATGGACGGATTCCACTTTTTATAGTACTGTTCTTGCAAGAATTTGCTCATTTGATTGGGAGAAATGGCAACTGTGTGCTGAAAATGGAGACCATATTTGTGTCTAAGTCATTATATGAATATTGTATGTTTTGCATGTGTATGGCAACATCTTCACTTAATTAAACAATTCAGACATGCAGTAGTTCTTTATCTCCAAATCTTCAAGACTCACACAGGCTTCTTGAGACATGCTATTATTTGCTGATCTCCCTCAGAGTTTCAGTGGTCCTTATTTTATGACTAGTTCTTAACAACCTTCTGTTGGGCTCCTGCTGATGAGACTTTCCCTCATGTCCATCTAGCCAGAGTAATATTTGAAGAGTTAATCAAAGAAGACAAGCCCACTGGGAGAAAGGAATCCTGTGGTAGGAAGCACATCTGCTATGATGGTTCTGCATGACAATTCATAGTAATAATTTTAAGCAGAAAATGTAGAACTATCAAATGTAATCTCATAGCCAGTGTGGTGTATTGGTTAAAGTGTTAAAGTCCACTCCCAGCTACAGAAGTTCACTGACTGATTTTGGACCTGTAATTGTCTCTCAACCCAATCTTCCTCATAAGGCTGTGTGGTGGAAAAAAATCAAAGGAAAGAGTGCTATGTATGCCATATTGAGTTTCAAAAAGAAGTGGGATATAAATCAAATAAATATTGTCTGAATCACCTCAGCTTAGATAGTGACATAAGGAACTCAAAAAAATTCCAGATAAATTTTTCACCATAATTTACCGTCTCTCACAATGACAAGTAAAATTCCTTCAGAGTTATAGCCTTTTAGTGTTGTGGGAACATATAGATAAGTGAACTGCCTGTAGGTTATAAAAGTAAGACTTCTAATAGATGTTCAAAAATATCAGTAACTATCAAACTTCTGAACAGGACAACACAATGCAATTAGAAAAACAAGTGAATCAACCTGTCTTACAGTAACAAACTTAGAACTGGAAGTTTCCAAAGTGTCTGGGTTACAGGTGGAGGAATAATGTTGTGAATGCTTACCCATTTAAAGTAAAAGCAATGACAATTCTAAGACAAAACAATACTCCATAGTATGGTAACTGTGTCTCCCTGTTTCCAGTTTGCAGTTATCAAATTCAGAAAGAACATTGTTCTTTGTTTCTGAAAGCTCTATAATGTAGTTAATAAACTCCTTGGTTTTTAATGTTTTAGACTGATAGTAACTCTTCCTACACATATGTTGTTTCAGTCAATCAGAGCTAAGTAGCATACTAGTACAAACATAATAAAATGTGTATTTGAAAAATGCAAACTATATAATCAATATAACAATCCTATTCCCATTACCCATTACTCATCCAAGATAACATCCATTCTTCTCAGCTTTTCTGTTCCAAAGAGCTTTCCACAACAGCCAAGTTTTAGCTACCTTCCTAAAAAGTAAAAGTGAATGTGGTACTATCACTTCACAGGACAGAATAAATTTTCACCTCCAAATTTATTCCTGCTGCATTTCATAGGAGTAGGTGAGGATTTGGTGCCTGCACATCTTGGGTGAGCATATTTTACTTAGAATATATTGTCCCAAAGATAACCAGATAGGTTCTCTAACTTTCTGGAAAGATAATCTTTTATTGAATAGTTTTGTTTCTTGACTGGTGAGTGACAATACTCAAACTGAAATAGTTCACCTCAGTTAAAAATAAATTACACTAACATGTTCTCCATAGTGGTGGAGCCTCCAGGAATGGGTTGACCTCGTCCTTCAAGCTGATTGGACTGAGTCTGTCAGAGCTGTTAAGGACACGCCTCCGTTGCTATCCCTTCCAGCTTTTTGACTCAGTCACTCAGCTTGGACAGACGTGCCAAACCATTCTTCCACTGTTGAAAGGATTATTCCTGGATACTATCTTCACCACTTTCTTCATCTTGTGAGTTTTATGCCCAGCTGACTCCCGAATATCTAGTTGAGTCGCTGGAGGAGGAGATTTCCCCGCAGCAGGAGCCTTGGCTCAAGCTGCTCTCTATCAGAGATTCAGCTCAAGCTGTCTAACAGCCAGTTTTCAGAGCTGTCAAATCGATCTGAGGTTTAGCCTCCCACAGCCATTCGAATGGCACTTAAAGGACTTTTCTAGCCTTATTGAAGCGTTCCTTATACATATAGAGCGACTGATTTGACAGCCGGTGATTGGGGAGGCTTCGGCCTGATCCATAGGAGCGGACTTTCCCGTGCCAAAAGTGACAGTTGTGGGTCGCCATCTTGTCAGCGCTATAAGATTGTTGGAACTGTAGTGGAGCCTTGCGCTCCCGAATTACAGCCGGCAGGACTGCCTTTCACAGCACCATTGCCCACTCGATCTGAGGAGGAGCTTATCGCTCCAGTGCTACCCGGGGAGAAGTCAACGTTCTGACCTCCCCTTGTCATAGGGAGCCGTGTGCTTCCGACTTCAGCCGAGAGGGAGAAAGGACCCATTTAAGCGCCTCTCCTATAGCGGAGCTTTCGCACTCCTTCCTTTGCTGCTGAAAGCAATCGGATAGAACCAAAAATGGATTGCTGGGGATAGGGGATTTACTCCCAGCCCCAAAAGAGGAGCTTTCGCGCTCCCATTGCTAGCGGCTATAAGCCACGCTCCACAAGGGCACGGCTGAGGCTTGCATGACTCAGAGGTTTTTTCCCCCAAGCAATTGCGGAGCTCTCGCGCTCCTGCTTAGTCAGCAGCCTCATTCCTTGGCGGCAGCAGCTTTACCAGATCGCTGAGCCCATAACTTTGCTGGAGACAGCACTATTACTGTCAGACGCTTGGCGCCAAACTGTTTTTAAACAAAATGGCATCCAGGGCTCCAGCCTCTTCTAAGACAGCCTCAGATACGGCTGTCAGGAGCGGAAGAAAGGAGGAAGGATCCAGGAAGGCACCCAAACATGCCAAATCAGGGGCATCTTCCTCCAAGGGATCCAAGGCAGCCAGTAAGGATGACAAGTGCTGCCACAAGGCGCTCAGCAAGATTTGTGACAAAGCTGCCAGTCGGGAGGGCAACATGACAGCCCTACCTGAAGACCCCAGAATCATAGTCACTGGGGCCCCACAGAATTTGTCCCCAAGAGATTTCTCCACTGAATTCCATTTTGCCCAGTACCAACGCAGATCTCTGGGGTCCAATATCTGAACCTCAACTCCCAGTAGAGGTCCTTCACCCATCTTCTCTCAGGGTCAGAACAGTGCCTGAGGCTATGTTCACTCCCACGGCTGCTGGCCTCTGATCTCACTCAGAGTCTGATCCGGTTATTCCAGATACCATGCAGTCAATCATTGCTGAGGCAATCAGATGAGGGATCTTTGCAGGTTTGCAGCAATCCAGGCATGCATTTTCAGTGACTTCCGGGGGGTCTCCCCACCCTAGACACCACTCTGGTCCCCTTCTTCCAGGGGAATGTGGCCCTACAACCGACCCTGGATCCCCCGTCTCCTTCCGGGAGGACCAGTCACAATTCTCTGAGGAGGAGGGTCCACCAGATCTGGACCTATCCGACGATGACGGTATGCTACCTGATCAGCCATCGTTCATGGGTCTCTTTCAACCGACTCTTTCCAAGTCCTTGTTGCACAAGGCAAAAAATGCCGCTGGCGAGCACAGACCCAGAACCACAGGCGGATCCCAACATGACAGATCCGCTCTTTCTGGAGCATACATCGGAGGCGGAGGTCATTCCTTCACCAAAACTGTTTGTAGATGTTATTCAAAGGCAATGGGCTTCACCAGGGGCTGGCCCTAACCCGTCTACTACCAACAAGAGACTATACAATGTGGCCCCGGACCTGGCAAGGGTCCTTCAGATACCATAGATTGATGCCCCGGTGGTGGCTCTACACGCCTCCTCTGCCATACCGGGCAAACCAGAGGAGTCCTTACGACCTGAGGACAGACGGTCGGAGCAGATGCTTCAGAGGGCACACCAGGCGGCAGCGTGGGCTATCCGAGCCTCGACAACAGCATTGGTTTTCAACCGGGCCTCCCTAATCTGGCTCTGCCAGATGCAGGAGAGGATCCTGGCCACAGACATCCGACTACACCAGGACGTGAACAAGCTCATTGCTGCAGCACAATTCTCAGCAGATGCGACCCTCAACGCTGCCAGATTCATGTCGAAATCCATCGGCTCAACTGTAGCGGCTCGACATCTGCTCTGGCTGAAATATGCTCGCCACAAATGGCGCCTGGCATCGACTCCCTTTGTAGGGGGACACCTGTTTGGGGAGACACTGGACCCCTTGTTGGTTGAGTCTAAGGATCGACGGAAGATGTTACCTTCTCTTTCCAGGCGGGCTGACTACCGTCCTTCCCCCTATTTCCACTGGCCATCCTTTCACCCTGGGGAATCAGGTGCGGGCTCCCAACGATCCCAAGGGTTCTATTGACAGAGGCAGAGACAACGGCAGGACCGCCCGGACAGGGGCCGGTCATTTAGGTCCAAACGGCCCTTTCGAGGAGGAGGAAGTCATACCTTTAGACACCCCAAGTGAATGCATACCCTCGTATCCCATCGGAGGACGATTGGCCTACTTTGCAGACTGATGGGATGAGTCCACTTCGGACGTTTGGGTCAGAGAGACAGTAAGATCCGGCCTCTCTCTTGAGTTCCTCTCCATTCCCCCAAGGTTTTTTATCCGATGCCCTGTCTCTAGGGACCAGTCCAAACGGATCCTCATGGAGACAGCTATCCAGCACTTGCTGGATATCCATGCCATCCAGGCCATTCCTGAGGATCAGCTAGGACAGGGGTTTTATTCGATTCTGTTTGTTGTACCCAAGACCTCGGGGGAATGGAGAGCTATTCTTGATCTAAAAAGACTCAACTGTCACATCCGTTATCGGCGGTTCAAAATGCATTCACTTCTTACCATCCTTGAGGGCGTGAGAGAGGGTGACTTCCTCACTTCCATTGATTTAACTGAGGCATATCTGCATGTGCCTATCCTTCCCCTACACCGGCAGTATCTTAGATTCCAATTTGCTGGTCGTCACTACCAATATACTGCTGTGCCATTTGGGTTATCATCAGCACCCAGGGCATTTACTAAATTATCGGCTGCCCTGATGGCTAACCTACGGGCCCTCCCCGTGCGTGTGCAGTGTTACCTGGATGACATATTAATCCAATCCTCCTCCAAACACCAGGCCGGGAGGATCTAGCGGTCACCATCCAGGTCCTAAGGCACCACAGGTTCTCCATAAATTTGGAGAAGAGCCATTTGCAGCCATCCACCCGCATTCTCTACCTGGGGGCAATCATTGATACCGTGGAGTGCACGGTGTACCTATCCCAGGAGAGGCAGAACAGCCTCCAGGAATTGGCCGGTGGTGTCCAGAGAGAGGAAACTGTAACATTGGCTGTACTCTCTCAACTCCTGGGGAAAATGGTGTCATGCTTCTCCATTGTCCTATGGGCCGGCCTCCATTCAAGGGATCTCCAATGGTTTCTCTTGCCTTTCCAGAGGTCGGGCAGGAGCTGTTCACCGACAAAGGTATGAGTGCCAAAGGAAGTCACCAGGTCCCTCGACTGGTGGAGGTCCCCGGCTATCAGCAGGGGCAGTTTGTTCCGGGAGCCCGACCATATTGTGATAACAACAGATGCCACCTTGTTCGGTTGGGGAGCCCACCTCAACTCGCAGATGGCTCAAGGACAGTGGAGTATAGAGGAACGGGCCTGGAACATCAACTGGCTGGAGCTCAGGGCGGTCCACCTGGCTCTGCAGCATTTCCAGCGGACAATTTCAGGACGTCATGTCCTGATACTAATGGACAACATGGCCGCCAAGGCACATATCAATCGCCAGGGTGGCACCCGTTCAAAATCCCTCATGGAGGAGGCCAGGCACCTGGGCCTTTGGGGGGAAAGACACCTATGCTCCATAAAGGCGGAGAATATATCCGGGTCTCAAACGTGGAGGCGGACTGGCTCAGCAAATCATTGCTGAACCACGCGGAGTGGCGCCTGCACCCATCCATCTTTCAGGAGATCACGGAGCTATTTGGCCTGCCGGAAGTGGACATGTTTGCCACCCATGCCAACACTCAACTGCCGAGATTTTTTACCAGGTTTGCGGCCCAGGGAGCAGAAGGAGCCCTCCGCAGCCCGTGGCCTCCAGGGCTGTTGTATGCATTCCCACCCCTGCCATTAATTCCCTGTGTGATCAGGAAGATACTGACAGAGAGGGCGGAGGTCCTTCTCATAGCTCCCTACTGGCCCAGGAGACCATGGTTCACGGACCTGGTACACCTCTCGATGGCACGACCCTGGACAATCCCTCAGAACTGTATCTCTCTCAGCCAGGGGGCGCTGGTCCACCCAGACCCACAGTGGTTCCAGCTGACTGCCTGGCGCTTGAGTGGAGCGTTCTGAGCAGGGACAATTTTTTCTGCAGGGTCATTAGGACGATCCAGACATCCCTCCACTACCCGCATCTACGATGCCACCTGGAGAGCCTTTTGCGGGTGGTGCATGAGGGCGGACATTACACCAACGGCCACTTCAATAGCCCAAATCCTGGAGTTTCTCCAAGATGGACTTGACAAGGGGCTATCGCCCAACACAATCAGAAGACAGGTGGCAGCTTTATCTTCAGTTTTGGCGTGCGGGCGGCTGGAATTCCTCGCTTTACACCCTGTGGTACGCAGATTTATTCGGGGAGCTTCCAACCTCTCCCCCCCGGTAATGCACAAGTACCCAACCTGGGACCTGCCCAAAGTCTTAAATTCACTTACCGGGGCTCCCTACGAACCTTTGCGGTCGGCCAGTTTACGCTACCTTACCTGTAAGGTAGCGTTCCTTGTGGCAATCACTTCAGCCAGGAGAGTGTCGGAGCTGGCGGCTCTGTCCGTAAGGAAAGACTTGTGCGTCTTCCACAAGGATCGAGTGGTGTTATGTTTGAATCCCTCCTTCGTTCCAAAGGTGAACTCTGTGTTCCACCAGGCACAAGAGCTGATTCTACCAAACTTTTGCCCGGAACCAGTCCATCCATTAGAGAAACGATGGCACACCTTGGACGTGAGGAGGGCACTCCGCATATACATCAAACGAACTACCACCGTGAGGAGGACAGAGTCATTATTTATTGCATTCCAGCCAGCCATGTTAGGCAACAGAGTGTCGCCTTCGACCGTGGGTAGGTGGTTGCGGTCTACCATTGCTAAGGCCTACGAACTACAAGAACTTTGTTTGCCCAGAGGGATCACCACTCACTCTACACGCAGTGCAGCTACCACGGCAGCGTGGGCTACACAAGCTTCCATCAATGAGATCTGCTGTGCAGCCGCCTGGTCCTCCCCGTCTCTGTTCATTCACCATTATAAAGTGAACGTCTACGCATCTATGGATGCGGCATTTGGCCGACAGGTGCTTCAATGTGTCCACGAAGGCCAGGGGTGACCGACCCAGACTACGGCCCTCCCGTGAGGACAGCCAGCTTTGGTATGTCCCATTCCTGGAGGCTATATCCACCACTATGGAGAAGGGGCATTGGTCTTACCTGATACGCTCATTCTCGGAGGGGTGGATATAGCATCCAGCCCCACCCTGATAGCAGTCTGGTCGGCGATATGGTAGCGGAGGACGTTACTTCAAGGACTGTGGCACGTGGGTCTGTCGTTCGTCTTCGTCAAAAGCTGGAAGGGATAGCAACGGAGGCATGTCCTTAACAGCTCTGACAGACTCAGTCTAATCAGCTTGAAGGACGAGGTCAACCCATTCCTGGATGCTATATCCACCCCTCCGAGAAGGAGTGTATCAGGTAAGACCAACGCCCCTTTTACCAAAAGTTGGAATGCATGTTTATTGAATCCTAAGGCTAGCCAAAATATATGTACTGACTTAACTCAGCTGCTGTTGTAGTTTATATTCATGTATCATCAATTCTGTGTATATCATACATAATGTATTGTAAGTTCCTCTTAACTCATATTTTAATATTAAAAATCCATACTCTTTCCCAAAAGCCTGGAGAAGTTTTTCTAAAGTCCCACAAACTTCAGAAATCACACATATTGGCTTGGCTCTTGGCTTACAAGAGACAGTCAATTTTATTTAGTTTTTGCTAATTTTGTCAACTCATCCTATTGTGGTTTGTTCAGTAAGCCGTAGTGAAACCATGGCTTATATGGGTATGAATCCAGTTATTTTCTCTATCAGACTGGTCACTCCAAAATGTTCCACTATATTCCATGCATACGTTTGAGCCTTCTAACTCTGATCTGGCCCTTTTCCCAGGAATATATTTTTGCCAAATGAATGTGCCCCTTCGGAGAACTTGCCTAGGTCCTTACCAATTAGCAACAGACCTTTCCTTTATTAGCCACTAAAATAATATTTTCCAGCCCAAAAAGAGTTGCAAGCCAGTAACTCAGAGAATGAGACAAAGCCATCGTAGAAAGCACCAACAATCCGATATATGAGG
Organism: Thermophis baileyi; assembly: GCA_003457575.1. NCBI lineage: Eukaryota > Metazoa > Chordata > Lepidosauria > Squamata > Dipsadidae > Thermophis > Thermophis baileyi. The sequence goes on along the minus strand of QLTV01002530.1, from coordinate 4,438,789 downwards.
AATCTATTGAGGCAGTCATAACAAATGGTCGCTGCTTGGTTTTTTTTTTTCCACGGTGAGGGTTCACTGCGTTGTTCAGTATTTTGAGGACATTTTTCCAGCACCTTTCCAAAAAACCCAGGTCCTTTGTGTTTTCTTCACTTATTAGCACTACTGTAATAAAGCAATCAAAGAGCAATAAGCTCAACATGACCCAGAAGCAACGGGCAGGCATTTTTAGATATTTTTTTAAAGAAAAAATAATAATTAGTGTTTACTTATTATGCACTTTAAAGCTTAGCAACATGATGCGATCAGAGAAGGGAAGGGAGAAAAAAGAGAGACGCACCTCTGTCACCCCTCCTCCTCCCCTCATTTTGCTCCTCTCTCTCTTCATTAGTGGCCACAGCTGTGCATCCGGCCAATTACTTGAAAATAATAAGTACATTTTGCAGTAAATTAAATATTAATTAGTGCTTGGTGGATTGTTGTTTCTTTCTGAATGGGGGTGGGGGGAGCAGAAAAAAGGCAAGGGAGAATGCCTGAGTTACCTTGCATCTGCTGGTATGTTGATAACACAAAGGTGGGAAAAATGACTAGTGGTGGGCTACTTCCAGTTCAGGATAAATTAAAAATGTTTGTTTGTTTGTTTGTTTGTTTGTTTGTTTGTTTGTTTGTTTGTTTTATTTGCTCCTTGGGCAGCTGCTGTCATGGCTTCATTGCTTCTCAAGCAGAGAATGTTCTTTTTAACTGATAACATCCAGAATCATCAGACGCCTCGTTGCTCCCAGCTCCTTTCTTGCTGTTTTTACTGGCTGCTATATCTCAGTTTTACTGCCAATTTCTTGTGACGCTGCAGAAGTGCCAAGACCCCCTCAGCATCAGAAAGAATGGCATCACACAGGCTGGAGGGACTGTGGCAACTGGAGAACAGCAGCTCCGCAAAATTGGTAGCTCCTTACTTTTGAAGACTGGACTTAAGGGCTCATAAGCAAGCTAACTTACGATTGAGTCCATCTAGGAACTTAAATGCAAATTCCTCTCTCAGTTAAATGGGATTGGAAATGGAGATAAACAGTATAGTTCAGCCAAAGTTGAGCATTTTACGTTTCTGGGATTCGAGACATTGTAGGAAGAAAGCCATGTTAGTCTATGGTAACAAAACATGAGAGGGTGTCTGCTAATATCTTTTGGGAGTAACAGATTTTATTGAAACTGCAGCTCACAAAAGCTTATAGCTTTTGATAAAATTGGTTAGTTGGAAAAAGTGTTACCCAGACACCACCTTGATTCAATAGGAAAACTAAGCATATTCCGAACAAGCTTTGATTAGAGCCAGTGGGATTTAAGATGCACGACACCTTGTTTTTAACATACCTAGTCAATCTTCTCTGGACTTTCATTAAGATTCCTGGCTGATAAATAACATCCATGACAGAAACCAAGACTGGTTGTAGAAAAAAATACTGTGCAAAAGAGAAATGAAGCAAGCTTTTACTCTTTTTCTCTTCCCATTTAAACATATGAAAGAAATATTCTTCGGGGTAAATGGAGAAAGGCTGGCTTTCTATTAACAAACCTTTGAGTGGATATGATACAGTGATTCAGAGGATGGCTATTCCAATTAAAGCCTAGTTAGGCATTTTTCAAATATGTACCTAGTTTCACAATATCCAAGCTGAGTTAATGTTATGTCTTGTTTATGTCCAGGTGCCAGTGAAAGCACAGCTGGCCAATGTGAGCTTTCAGGTTTTCAGTGTGTATCTTTTGTACTGGCAATCATTTATTTGTGTTTCATCTTGTGCAAGCTCTCCTTCCCTGCTGAGAAGTATGTAACGCCAGGGGCTCTTTGAAGACCTCTTCCTATAGGGAGCCACCAGCATCTTCTTTAAACATCTGCCTTTTTCAAAACACTCTTTTGCACCTGAGATTTTTTGTGTTTGCTATCACGAGTACTTTATTTGCATGTCTGCATGGCATTTCTTTTCAAACAGATTCTATCGTGCATATTTATAAATAGATGCTAATAAAATTATATGCCATCATCTTTAAAATGGGTGTCTACCTAGAAATGCGTTTTTCCTTATTATTGCTTTTATTGATGCAGTATGATCAGCACATAATGTACGGTAAGTGTTACTTAGAAAAATAACCTTCATTATAGTAGATGCCTATGTGTGTGAAAGAGAGAAAAAACCTACATTATACTACAGTGACTACGGAGGAAATCCAGTGTGTCTGATATGCTGTGTGTGTTATGGAAATAGTTGAGTAATATCAGTGGTGAAGAGCAAGTTTCCAGTGTTTTGTTCCAAAAAGTTATTCATTGGAAGAGAATGAAGGGATCAAGGAACACAATTAAAATAAGTCGCTAAAATAAGCGATTAAGTAGTTTATCTTCTGGAAACTTAAGTGAGAGAATGATTATGTATCAGTTTTATTTCTATCTATCTTAGCTCTGTGTTGTTGTTTTTCCCCCTCTAGATCTCTGGTGCATTTTAATGTTCAGGGCACTTTCAAACTACTGGCATTTCTACTTCCCAGACCAGTGTGTTTCAGTCTGAGCCAGCTCAGTCTGAGAATTGAAGTCCACTTACCTTAACATTGTTTAGACTGAGAAACACTCTCCCAATTCTTTACAAACCACTTTGAAACCAACAGTTGATTTGTCAGTATTTTCAGTTCTCTGCCAATATCAGCATGCAGTGTTTTACACAATAGTTGTTCAACTTCCACATCTCCAGCTGGCCACCATAAGAGTAAAATGTATGTGATGATGTAGTATACCTGAACTATTATTAATAATAGAGGAACAAAATAGAACAACATGTTATCAAGCCTACCACATAGATTTTTTTTCAATCCTTTTTTTTCTCCTGTACTTAACAACTGGCTTTTCTCTGGTGGTTTACCAAAACAAATCTGAAAAACTGCAATGAAGGGAAGCTATCGGGAAAGTAGATTGTCCAAAATATAAATGAAACCATTGAACCCCTACCCATACCCCCAAATTTTCCACTACTTACTGCACCTGTTGTCTATTATATTAAACAGCCTCTGTGATTTATGATGGTGGCATGATAGCATGCCAATAATTTTGCAGTTAGGTAGTCTCTGTAGTCCTAACAATAGTTGTATGTTGTTTTGATAGCTGAATTGGTGACTGATGGGACAAGTAAAGGATGGTAAATTCTAAGCAGCGTATACATGAAAAGACAAGCTCAGAAACACAACACAGAACTTCTGGGGGGTACAGCCAGTGCAGCCAGAGCACTGTAATTGTGTGCAGCTGACTTGAGCACAGAAACTGGGAAGCAGAATGAGACAAGAATCCTTCCTCCTGGCAATATGGACCATTCACAAGGGCTGCAGAATTGCAGCAGGAGATTTCAAAACTGTTGCAATGCAAGGAAAACCCTTTTTTCCTGAGTTTTTAATACTTTCATAAAGTAGAACCTAAAGGAATCATTTCAGCTTCCCAAAATACATAATATCATGAGAGCAATCAGGCCTAAATCCAAACCTAAAAGGATATTATACTTCTGTATGAATATGTTCCAAGTTACGGTATTAGTTTGTGGAAGGCTATTCCAAGCTCCATTGGCTTCTAAGTGTTCATTTTCTGCTTGTTTGGTTGAGTAAAACACTTCCAATAATGTTTCATGAAATTAATAAAATATCAAAACAAGAAGAATTATAAAAAGGATGGTTATGCATGTGTTATTAGCACTCCATGCCTGTGCTTATGTATGTAGAGAGATACTCATTTTAATGTCAACAGGCTAGTTGAAGATAGTGTATACCCAGGGTGGGCAATTAATTTTCCCAAGGAACTGTTGTAGAGGGCTGAATCAATAGAGCTTTGAAGGTGTGTAGGTATGCATGCATTTTTTCAATATGTAAATTGAAAAAAATAGTTGCCTTCAAAATAAAAGTAACGCAGCAGGGGTGGGTTCTGGTTTTCTTCGCTCCCGGTTTGCTCAGTGTTGCGCCGCGCGGGGGCTTCGCACATGTGCAGTGCTTTAAAAGAAACTTCTGCACATGCGCAGAAGCAAAAAACAAAATGGCGGCACCTATGGCGCCGCCGAAAGAACCGGTTCAGGGGCGTGGCAGGCATGGGTCACTGCCGGTTCTAGCGACCCAGGCCACCAAGTTACTACCGGTTCTATAAAACTGATCCGAACTGGGAGGAACCCACCTCTGTAATGCAGTTGTATTGCATGCATGGCGTACAATTATTTACATCTGATTTCTAATTTCCGATTGACTTCATGTGGGCAGGAACAGCCAAAGGGCTGGATGTGGTCCTGAAGCTGTAAAATGCTCAGGTCTGCCCACACACAAAGTGTGTGCACACATTTTGAATAGTTACAACACATTAACCTTGCATTTTCCACAATACAGTGTGATATTGATAAAATAAGAATTTCTAGATAATTTTGAAATGTGCAAGTATTCAGTGTAAAGCAGATGAACAATCAGTATGCTCAAATTGTGTGAATGCCAAAGCAAAAGTGCGATGCAAATTTAAATCACTAGGTGACCTTGGGCCAAGCATTGTCAATATAACCAGTGTCCATCTCTATTGCTGAAAGAATAAATTGACAGTGGACAATAATATGCACTCTCCATAATTCTCTGGAGCTTTGCTTAAACTTCTTTCCTTCCTTCCTTCCTTCCTTCCTTCCTTCCTTCCTTCCTTCCTTCCTTCCTTCCTTCCTTCCTTCCTTCCTTCCTTCCTTCCTTCCTTCCTTCCTTCCTTCCTTTCTTCCTTCCCGTCCGTCATGTTTGAGAGCTCTCTGGATGCACTGAGCAATTGCTCAAGGTGAAATAAAGGCTTTTAGTTACATTTGGCGAAAGGGAGCAGTGTGGCAATGTGGCCTGATCTTGTGATTAAACAAAGGGATTCAGCCAACATGTGTAAAATTAAGTGATCAAGAGTTGATTACAGAGTGCATTGATTGTGTACTGATGGATTAAACAGAGTTGTGCTCAGGATGCGATTTTCCAAGCAGGAGAGTGTGTGGGCAATTGACGTGACGGCCAGAAGGACCTATCTTCTCTTAAGCTGTGCATTTTCTACATTCTCTGGATAAATCTGCAGAGAGGCCTCTGGAATTATAATCGATTACCTATTTCTCAAAGTCACTTAGGGGCCCTGAGCTACAAGCTAAAGTGCCGGCGCTGCGAAGAAGCATTGGGTATGCGCCGACATGAGCGGACGCTGACGACAGAGGGATATGTGGCATTGACCCTGCCTGCTGCAAGCTGATGAATCTATTTTCTTGTAGGAAATAGTTTTGACAGTTCAATATCTATGTTTTCAGTATGTGTGCTTTCTCCTCCTTCTTGTCACACTAAGCTCGTGGGAGGTGGGAGTGGAATGTAGTGAAGGAATGGACAAGAGCCTATTGTGGACTTTGCCCCATTGTTGCTTCAAATTATAGAGCTCTCAGTATATCCCAAACTAGCTGACTGGCATACAAGTCAAGGGCAGCATCTGCCTATAATGATGTATTGGTGGAACAAAGTGAACTGCTTTGGTCTTTTTGAAAGATGAAAGTTGGCTTCCACATGTTCTACAAGTGCAATAGCAGAACTAAAATTCAAGGCACTTCTTTCTCATACCATTGTTCTTTCCATAAACATTGCACATGAAAAACTGCTTGAATACTTAAATATTGCAAATACAAAGATATCTATCACAAAAGTCTGTAATGCATTGCTGCTAATAAAAGAATAGAAACATGATGGGAATCACATAATGGAGACTGGCTGACTTTTTTCTTGAAGCATCACATTCCGTTCATAATATTTGCACAAATTCAGATCTATAACCTCTTTCTTTCCTTTGTAGTTTTTATGAAATATCCCATATTGGCTATGAATTTCCATGAACATTTGTTTGGAAACTTTTTACAACTGAGAAAATATTAGGCAGAAGGTCTGCCTCATTCTTTCTGTTTGTGCTTAAGGTAAGGTGTTTAATGCTACCTCTCACAGCTGAATAACTGAGGAAACAACAGCATTCAAAGCCCCTCCTCTCTCTCCCTCCCTCCCCCCCCCCCTCAGTTGAGCATTTTGTATGTCCTATAGGTGGCAAAGACTAGCGGAATAAAATCCACAGAGACTCCTTTTTTACCTTTATTTGAGGAATGAAAATTGGAAGCAATCTCTCTGTTACCACACACCAACTATCAGTAGAACCCCTCTGCCAGTGTTGGTGTGGGTGTGGTTTTCTTGTTGGTATTTCCTTGATTAGGTAATTGTTTTTTGCTTGATCGTTCATCAGTGTTAATCCATGCTCATCTGGGATGCTGGATGGTGGAGAAGATGTATTATGGTTTTTTGTTTTCTTCTTAGTTTTTTTTTTTAAAGTCTTTTTTGAATGGTGTGTAAATGTGGTTTTGTCAGGCACAAAAGATCAGGATCATACATGAAGTTCCAATTGAACTGATTTAATACTAATCATACCTATGCACAAGATTCTAGTCAACCAACATTAGCACTACTAGGTGTTAGATAAAGGTTAAAGGAATTCAAGAAGGGTTGGACTTGGCCCATTTGTGGCTATGTAGACATCCTAGGTTGATTCATCTCATGACTGCCCCCAGGCTCTGCCATTCCTTCTCCTACATGTTTATCTCTGTGTGTTAGTTGATGGCTGATTTGTCTGAATGTCAAGGTTTCAGGAATTCTCTAGCATTTATGAATTTAGCTTTGTCTAGGATGCTCACAGTGTCCCAGTTGAAACTATGGTTGAGCCTGTCAATAGGTTTGGAGAGTAAGGTGTTTTCTTCATGTCTTCTGGTTGCTAGTTAGTGTTCATAAATTTCCTCTGTTAATCTTTTGCCTGCCTGTCTTACATAGTGGCTATTACAGCCCTTACACGGTATGTTGTGTTCTACTCTGTTATGCTGAACTTCTGTTAACCAACTTTCTCCACCGTTTCCTTGCATTTTTCTTAGCATTTTTGATGACGTAATCACTGAATAAACTAGAAAAACTAGTAATAACTAGTCTGCCTGCCTATAGCCCTGTTATTGTGGAAGTTTCCCATCCATGGACTAACGAGACCCAACCCTGCTCAGTTTCTGAGTTCTGATAAAATCAGCCCCTAAAAGGATGATCCCCCCAGATCTAGAACTATATTTATCCAATCAGAAAGAGAGAACAGGAAAGTGCTAAGGGGAAAAGCTATTGCTTATTTTCCATCTAGAAGCATTTGACATTACTTGGAATTTTTAAACTACCTTGTGCAATGTGCAATGTGTGTCAGGATCAGCGGTGGGTTGCTCCCGGTTTGGACCAGTTCTTAGAACCGGTAGTGGCGGCGGCGGGAGGCTCCGCCCACCCACCAGGGACGCTTCTGCGCATGTGCAGAAGCTTCTGCGCATGCGCAGAAGCATCGTGCACGCGCGAACCAGTAGTAAAGGGTGGTCAGGATGGATATAAAAGGGGCCATGTATCTAAAGGTTGTGAACTGTCGTCTACCGTAACACAATCAGCTTTTTCCTGGAAGATAGATATGAGAACAAGACTCAAACCAGTTCCAACCATTTAAAAGTTAAGTTTAGTGTACTCAGTCTTCCTCAAAGCTCCCATTTCTTATAGATTATCTGGGAGCAGAAATATGAGGAAACAGTACAGGATGTTTGTCTCACAGTTTAGGTTTGCTATTTGTTCATTCCTATTCCACTGAGGTTCTGGGTGGATACCAATTTCCTTCACTCTTGATAGGCCAGGCGAACTTAGAAATAAATGATGAAAGATGCAAATGGTGTCTACAGTTCTTTCTTTCGCATCTATGCTACAATGTCTTCTTCCTTCTCATCGAGAATTCATTGTCTTGTCAGCCTCTAGTTAGCTGGCGTGCGTGTGAATCATAAATTACACAGCCTGGGCCTCTACTAGGCTTTAGCACAGACAAAAAAATTGCACTCCATCACTGTGTCGCCCAGCTTTTAGCAGTATTGATCAACGCAGCCCCCCTCCCCCTTTCATTTTAACCGAGCTGGTTAAGTGCAGTATCTTATTTTGTGCTGGGACAAATGAAAAGAATATTAGCAGGGGTTGAAATATATCTCTTTTTTATCTCTCTGCTACTTTTTTATTGAATCTCTCTGAGTAGGTGGCTTTCCGCAGGATGACAGCCTCCTGACAGGCCCCTCATTAGAGACTAGACAGTAATTGTGATGCATTTCCCTGCACGGCCTTTTCACTTTTTTTCCCTTCCCCCCTTCCTCCTCTCTCCCGTTCTCCTGATTTGTTAAGTGATTGGATGTACAGACTCGCTCAGTTTCTTAAATTATTGCCCAGTTCAATCCATCTTGCTCTCACTGAGGATGGGCAGCTGTGGGCTCAGAATTGGGAGCAAGGGACTCAGTTTCCAGTTTTCTTGAGATGGAATATAGGGTTGGTGGAGGCCATGGAGTTGACCCTTCCTAAGCAAAAGCTCATTTCTCTGCAGTTGAATTCATCAGGTGCCAGGAATGCATGTACTCATAATCCAGAGATTTGTTTTTTTCATTATTTATATTAAATATATGTAAGGGTAACTGTAGGTTATGAAAGACAGGGGTATGCCACTGAAAATGGCTTCCTGGTGTGAAATTCCCTTTCTACTTCTTTGTATTATACTTTAGCTTATGCTTTGACATGACTACATGACTGGTTACAAGTCAATAAATTAGTTCCTGAAGTTGTCAAAAAGAACATGATAGCTGTGTTTCTTAAAGTGTTTAGCTCAACTGTCTAACACTGTCTAAACATTACAGATATTTTCTCAGTGCAATCTGATATATGTGATTCCTGAAACTAAAAAGCTTCTGATAATACTTTATATCAGGCTAATCTTTCTGGAAATATCTGTGTGATTTGCTGATTGCTTGAATTATGAGGGAAATCAGGACATTTCTCAACAGATGCCACAAATTTCACTGTCTGATTCCTATGAATTAAAACCATACCATATTGCTTTGCCTAGTAGTCAAGCAAGCTAAAAAGTAGGAAGAGGAGACTTGGTAATTGAAGAACCAGGGATTTTTATTGCCTGCAGGCATTTTTTTCTATAAACATTTAGATATACTTTGTGATACAGCATGCCAACATCTAAATATTAAAGGATAATTATAGAAGATTTTTGTGACCTTTCACCTTGTGTTCAGATACTTTATTTGAATCACACATATGATGAAAATGGTAAAACAGTATGGGAATAGCTAACCCAACAAGGATTCCTGTTTCTTTTTTCTTATTTATTGTTTTCCTGCTGTAGAGTAGACTAGATTATTCCAAAGTGAGTCTTGAAGCAACCAGCTGGGATCTTTTACAGTACTGCATTAATCCTGTAAGGAGTTGAGGGTTGAGGAAGTACAGCTCATCAGAGCTTGAGATTATTCAAATCTCTCTGGGGACTCTTCTTTATGTTATTTAGCATTGTAAAAATCTTTCATGAGATTGCATTTGTCAGTGGACCATTCGTCAGGATGTATCATGATTCCGAGTCTGAAAAAAAGGGGAAATTGTACTTCAGAGGAAACAGGTTTTAACACCTACCTTACACTATTCTACCTTACAAAAGGAGAATTTAGCTAGGTAGCTTCTGTGATACTTTTTAACTTTATGTGTCTATATTGTAAACTGATTAAATTGTATGAGATAATAATTAACTTGTCATTGTTTTGACGAGTGATCTAGCTTACCCAGCTTTAAGTCAAATTACCCAGTACCCAGCTTTCCGTGAAATTTGACCATCTCTCTTTCACTTCCTGAGCTCTTTGGGATGAAGTATTTTTCTTCATTGTCTCGCAATTATCTTTATTGTGAGATCTGTCCACAGCATTATGCTTTTGGATGTGAAATGGCAAACAGAATTATCATACGCTATAAAAGAGTTCAGAGAACATTGCTGAGGCAACCTAGCATTTTGTTACCCGTTTTTTCTTCAGTCTCTGGCTTAATCAGAACATGGCTAGGCTTACTTGTGAAGTCTAGGAGCCCAAATAATCCCATCATTCTCTGGGGGGAGACTCTTGTTTAACAGACAGAATATAAGTGCTTAGTATGGAAATGAAAATTACATTATTATAGATGCTCCTTTACTGTCAGATGGACTGGCAGTGGTTAAATCTCATTGAGCTGAACCAATATTTGGAGGCTGCTCCAAAGTTAATATGGGCCCTTCCCAGTATGATTATTTTTTTCAGCTGGAGGGAAGGTAGCTTGTTACAACAGATACCTGCTATCAATATAGAAATAACAACAGGGGGTCTGTCATCAGCAGGAGAAATAACCTCCATAAAAACTTGAGGAATTTGATTACAGACCCCGAGGCTTTGTCAGCATTCTGGTTATGTTTCTGCTTCCAGTCTCCTGAGCTGCTCTTCAAGCAACAGGTCTGAGTTGAGGGTGGGAAACACCTACTCATTTATACGGGGTGATTCAGGGTAAATTATTTGATTGGGTTTAGTAAGACAGACACTTATGAAATGTGAACTTGGGAGTTAAATTGATTTGCTTTACTGCTTGACTGGAATGCAGCCACGGTTTCTGAAAATTAAGGGTATATTACAAAACGTTGGTGATCAGATCGCTTTGATGCAAAGCACCTACAAATTGGGGTTTTTTTTAATCATGAAGCATAGTGCCCTTGTCCTGAAGCCCTGCCTCTTCGTCTGTATCTGAACATGACAGATTATTTCCTTAAACATGAAAATTGCAGTGTTCCTTCATAGGTCTTGATGTGGAAGAAAGTGGAAAGCGCCCCGGTAAATATTTGTGTCTTAAAAAGAGAGATGTCCTTAGTGTTTTCCCCCATTATTTAATAAAACAGAACAAAGAGAATAGTAATGAAACATAACCTAATAGAAAAAAGAAAATAATTTAAAAGTAATACAACAAAACTATATATGAAAGGGCTTCACACACACACATATTTTATATATAGACAGAGAGAGAGAAAGAGAGATTAGAAGTTTTACAACATCCTTACTCAATCATAATGTTAATTAATAATGTGGTTTCTTCTTTGGTTTAATGCGATGGACCCTTCCGAAAGAAAAACCCACATGACCAACAAACTTTAGTGAACATATCACATTAAATGAAGAACACATTGCATTAAATCCATATTATAGCATTGTTATGTGAGAACAAGACATCATAATAAGGGGAGTTGTTTTGAACAATGCTTCGGTTTCAGAGGTGGTATTCTGCCGGTTCGGACCGGTTTGGGTGAACCGGTACCGGCGGCCTGGGCCCACCCACCTGCCCCGGCGCTATGTCGTTCTGTGTAGGCTCATTTTGAAGCCGCGCACATGCGTGCAAAGAGCGCGTGCGAGTACAGAGCATGCGCGGAAGGCCGTGTACATGCATGGATGAGTGCGCACTCACATTTGCGGACCAGTAGGGTATAATATACACCACACCGGTATAGTGTGGTGTAAGTTGACTGAGTTGATTGTGTATGTGCATGAAATAAGGGTGCAGTTTTAGTACACATTTGTTCTAAGCCTAGTGCTACACATGGCCTTTAAATAGCGTACTCCTGTTCAAACTCTTCATTGCTGAGAATTTGCTCCACACTTGAAAACTGGCTCTTCAGTGAGTTCAGAAATGATTCTCTTTTTTTAGGGGGAGGGGGGTGCTGCTCACCCCTCTCTCAATGCTGAGTTTAATTTGAAAATATATTAAATGGATAAGCCCCAGGTGCCCTTTACAAAAAAAAAATTGCAATACATTTGCATGCTAAATTCTCAGAAATCATATCCCACAATAGAAATAAAAAAGTAGTTGTGACCACTCAAATTCTTTTGGAATATACTGCCACAGGGCATTTCTAGAATATCTCCTTTTATCCTTTTGCAAGGAACAATTTTATTGTGAGGGAAATTCTGGAATCTCCAGATTTTTGGTTGGTAGCAGAAGTAAAAAGGACAAAAAGACCATTGGGTCAGGTTACAACCTTACAACTATCCTTATTCAACCTAAATGTGTGAACATGCCCGGAGGTAATTCCTGGGGAGGTGACAAAGCTGTTGAGTTCACAGGCTATGAGGAGAGAATACTAGGTATGTTTTCCTGTTGTACAGATCTACCCAGGGCTGATGTGTAAAGATATTTCATTTCACAGGACTGATTTTGTGATGTCTGTGTCGATGTTCTCTCCCCCCCCCCCCGCCCTTTCTGAACAGGAAATATTTAGTTTCAAACCCTTAGAAGGAAACATTTCTTTGGAGCCCAGGGAAGTCTGCACGCACAAGAGAGGGATGTGGCTGGCCCTTTTCATCTCTGCAGCATTAGCAAGCCAAGGCTGCAGGGGACAGACAGCAGTGCCAAGGAGGGTAAACACTGAAGACGAACCCTGCTGAGTTACAAGGGGCCAGAGGGAAGGGAAGGGCAGGCACGGAGGCCAAGCAAACACAAACACAGCTGCCCAAAAAACAAAACTTGAAAGGGGCCATTTGGAGGATGCAGCCTTGGCTAAAATGGAAGGGTGTGGGAGCTCACGGTGAGGTGGTAGACACAGACTTGGCACAGATCAGGCAGTGGGGCTAGCTGCCGGGCATCACATTCTCAGCTGCTTTTTCTGATTTTCACCAGAGCCATTAGCAGACATAATTTGGGAAGATGTGGAAAAGTACTCCCAGTGGCTTCTTTGTGAGGTGTCTTGATGCAGAGCTGATTATATTTTGGATCAGGATGACTTTTAGTACTACAGCGTTAGTATGTAATATAATATGGAAATGGATCTTGTTTCCTCCATTGAGTGAACTGCAGTCTTTTGCTCTCTGTGTCACATAAATTAAATGATCTTAAAATCTATTTAGATCTAAGGTTGGCAAATGACAGGCATTTTAATGGGTTACTGTTTCAGTTAAGCCTTCACTGATTGTAACTAGCTTTGTTTTAATAGTGCCCCCTGCTGTCCATCTGATGATCAGCAAGTTCAAAGTAAATGTGCAGTTTGGTAACAAACCGTAAATATTGGACTTGCATTGGGTTTGTTCTACTTTTAAGTCTGGGTGTGCACGTACATATGTATGTTTCAATGGCAAATTGCCCTTCTTAGGATACACATTCACTTTAAAACAGTCAAAGCTGGAAAAACCAGATTTCTCACTAGGAGAAGATGGAGCAGAAACTAATCAAAACCTGAGTTATTTACGTGGGCTGTGGCAGCTCAAGATCCCATCTAGTGGTGATGGATAGTGACGCAACCCCAGAGAAGCTTTCCTAGCAGTGCTGTGGGAAGGAGACAGTGAGATCGCTCTGCATGTTTATCTGTCCAGGCATCCAGACTGCAGCAGGGATCCAGCAGGATTTCCTCAAAGGCTGTGTGTTTGTTTTAGGAGGGAGAGCTCAGACACCAGCATTGTTACACAAATGGGGACTATGGTTATATATAGTAGCAGTGGGGGACTTTCTTAGGTTATTTTGGACCTTGACCACACAAAAGTGGAAAAGCTCCAAGAGGAAGTTGGGGCTGTTCACCTTCCAGTCAAAGTGGGTGGATTGTTTTGCTCTGGCTGTGATTGAAAAGCAACAAAACTCTGAAGGGTATGAGAGAGTCACAGAGAGCTATGAAGACAGGCTACTGACCTTCCTCAGGTTTGTTGCATACTGGCCAGGAGTAAAAAGCAGGTGTATATGGGGGGGGGGATCTGACTTTAGGGAACTCTCTTTTGTCTCCTCCTCCATTGCTTTGAAAAAGAATGCAGTGCTTGAATTTCAAAAGGAAAATTGTGGGATAGGGCTTCACTCCTGCCCCCCCCCCCCGTTTCATCCTGATCTAAGACGTCTTCCTGCTTCTTCCTAGAATTTGGTTATTCCAATCCTCTTTGGAGCTATGGGGCAGAGAAGGAACAATCCTAGATCCTCTCATCAATATGAAAGGAAAGATAGGATGGCAGATAGGTTGACAGTAAGGGGAGAAACCTAAAGCAGGGGGTCTTGAATTTAAAATGTACAATATGCATGGCGGTATGACATCCTAATTAGATAATTGCTAGCAAAAGGCAGCTTATTTCCAGACTTATTTTCCTGTTGTTCATGTTAAAGCATATTAACAACAGCTGTTCCTTCCTTTACAACACTTCTCTTTGCACCCCTTTATGTCACCCAAGCAAAGTATTTGTGCCAACATTTTCTCCCTTGGGGAAAGTCTACCCCTTTTAAGAGGATTCATTTTACTGGGCTCTGCATTTTTGCTAGCTTCCGGTCATAAAATGCCACATTTGGGCTTTTGATTGGAAGGCCACATTGCACACAATCTGCTTTATGGTGCATTATTGCCTCTTGTACAGATTTAACCAATTTGATCCATGTCTAATAGATAAATAATCCAGTAGGAGCGCTCCACAATAGATATCAGTAACAAACTATAAAGTATTCTCCCTTCCAGACATCCATAAGAACCGTGTTTGCAGCACCCTCTGATGACCACAGCAACTAACACAACAATGGAACTGACGAATGGCCTTGTGGCTCTTCGTGGGTTTAATTACATGCTTTAACGTTTGTTGTTGTATTTACAACACAGGCAGATTATTACAATGGCTCTTGACCAGGACAAGTAACAGAGTCTCAAAGAGATTTTTAATTGTAGGCACCTAAGTCTACATATTTCAATTCTGCTATCTTAGAACAGTGATGTATTTCAGAAATGATTCAAAATATTACAAAATTCACTCATTTCTTCAGTTCAGAAACGGGACTTTATTTATTTACTCAATTTCTATAGCTGTTCATCTCAATCAATGACCCCCCCCCCGTGGCTTATGATTCCAAAACTATAAAAACGGGGGAAAGTATTTAGAAACAATAAAAACATCCAAAATGCATATATACAGCAGCTGAGATAGTCAACCAGTTAACATAAAGCCAAAGAAGCAGGGCCCTTAACACATTCGGTGCTCCTGCTCAGAAACACAGCCAAGTTTTTAAATCCTTATGAAAGGCCAACAGGATTGGGTCCATTCCGATTTCCAAGGGGAGAATATTCCACAGAGCAGGGGCTTCTGCAGAAAAGGGGCATCTTTTAGTCCCTGCCAGGAACGCTCTTTGGCTGACAGGAGCTGCAGCATAGCATGTTCAGTCAGCTAGATTGAATCAGATGGATAGAGACTCTTGGGAAAAGATGGTCAGTCCTTCAGGTATTATTATTATTATTATTATTATTATTATTATTATTATTATTATTATTTATTATTATTATTATTATTATTATTATTATTATTATTATTATTATTATTAAAATTTGTATGCCGCCCAACTCCCAAAGGACTCTGGGCGGCTCACAACACATGAATAAAAACACCAATAAAAACATAATAAGTACAATTTAAAAATATCAAAAAAAACATTTACACCTACATACATGGGCCAATCCATAGGTTATTGGCCCCAGGCCTGCCAGAAAAGCCAGGTTTTAACGGCTTTACGGAAAGCCAGTAAGGTGGGGGTAGTACGGATCTCGGGGGGAAGTTGGTTCCATAGAGTCGGTGCGGCTACAGAGAAGGCCCTCCCCCGCGGACCCGCCAGCCGACACTGTCTGGCTGACGGGACCTGAAGAAGGCCGAAGAAGGTAACCATAACCTGAACCATAAAGGAATTTAAAGGTGACAACCAGCACCTTGAATTGCATTTTTTGTTTTATCAGTTTTATTGGTTAATTTTTTTCTCAGAAGAAAGATACAATCAAGGTAAATATCTAGCAGCAATTCATCACATACAGGTAATCCTCGACCTTAATGGAGCCTGCCCATCATGGCCATAACTCATGAAAGTCATAAACGGAGTAAGTCACATGACTAACCTGATTTTACAACCTTTTTTGCACCAGTTGTTAAGCGAATCACTGCAGTTATTAAGCAAATCCTCAGTTGTTAAGCAAACCAATGACGCTGTTTTGCCAAAAACCAGCAATAAATGCTGGTTTTATTATTATAAAATGGGACACTGCAAACAACTGTAAATGAAGCCTGGTTGCAAACACCCTAATTGAAATCTCATGGCTGCAGCGGGAGCGATTATCAGAACACATAATCTGGATTGTAAATACTCTCCAGGTAACTCCACTGGAACTTCAGATGATTGCTAAATGACCAGTCGTAAGTCAAGGACTACCTTTAGATCAGGATAGCAAGAATATTAAATTAGGTATGCTTGAGTGTTTGAGCAGTGCAAGTATGAGTGGTATTTTTTCTAAACATCATGTATATTTTATTAATCACTTCAAACCTTTCATAGAACTCAAGAAACTTCCAGAAAAGAAATTGGACATCTTAAGTCCTCAGCTCTGCTTCTTACTGTTCCTCTCCACAGTGAACTGGAATGAGGTGCCTTAATTCAAATTATATGACTTAATTCTCACATTCAATTCAACAGGATAGAGAACATTATTCTTTGTTCTTTTTAAGGTTGGTTTCAACTAGAGTGATCAATGGGGTTTACGGGTTGAAAGTTTAGATTATTGCTACTGAGTAAAATATACTGTTATTAGACATTCTCACTTTCAAAGCTATTTTGTACAAAATTAATTTTCTACTTACAGCAAAGTTGTATGCATATATTCCTTTGCATTATATGAATATGCATAATAGTATATATTCAGTATTCCTGTAAAGCTAAGGTGAGCAATTGTGTTTTGTTTCAAAGGTCATATTCCTGTACAGATGAAGCAAGCAATACAAAGAACCATAGCCAAAAGTGGATATGGATAGAAATTTAATTGAGGTGGCAAATAAATTACATGAATACTTTTTTTTTTCTTATGGCATTTTTCATTCTCTCTTATATAAGCACACATTTTCTTTGACATCTTCTTTGCTTTGGACAAAGTTTTCTGCAGTCATAAACCACTAAATAAACATTTAGGAAAAACAGGGGATCACTCACATTAGTAAAAGATACCCCTCCCTTCAAGTTATTTTTTTAAGAGCATCAGAACACAATTAAGAAGACAATCTTCAAAAAACAAAAACAAGCATTTATTTACTACTTAAGAAGCAGAGTTCAGTATTTACTGCTTATTTCTACTCATGGCATGTTGAAAAGGCATGTGCTGAAAAACTGTTATTTGATCATGTTCACAATTGTCACACCTTGCTTCAGGGCTGAACTGCAAGTAGGAGGCTTTTTTTTTTACTGCAAACTTTTCTCTGAATAAAGCACGATGTGATCTTGCCTTCAGACAAAACTTATTTCATGTGCAGGAGAGGGATCTACTACACACATAGCTCCTTCAATATGTATCCCAATGCACCTTTTTTCCAGTGCAGATTATAACTGGCATTAGCCAACTCCAGGCTCTTCATCAGTAGTTCATTGGTGGCTGAAGTGGTGAGCATTTGGCCAGCTGACTTGCGGTGAGGCAATGAGTAAGCTTTGCCCAACTAACTGGAAGTGAGATGAATGTGAGAATATAAGTGAGCAGGTTGCACTTGGTGAATATGGGGAGATTGTAACAGACCATTTGAGAATCACTGAGATAGAGCAGTAGGGAAGGGACAGTTAACTCTTATGGGAATCTGAATTGATCACTTATAGAGAGCTTTTGAAATCAGCCAGAGAGCCACGTATTTCCCATCATGTTATAAGAAAATTATATTCCTGCTGGAAAACCGTTGTATATCAAATGACATCCTGCAGTTCATGGAATCTGTTTTTTGGTGGTTGTGCCATTTTGCCACTCAAATATGTTACGGTGATCTGTCCCCAGAGATGAATTTCTACACATGTAAAGAATAACTTGTTACTATTCTTGAACTTACCTTTTTTATGCTTACGGTATTAGATAGATTACATAGTGGAATGCTTAACTTTTCTTTAGTCCATCTTTCCTTTACCATCTTTCGTCGATAATCCTACCTTGACTTCAAAGAAACACTAGTCTAAACTTAAATCCCAGGGTTCAGGTTAGATACAACAGCAAGTTAGAACAACTGGGAAAGCAGGAAGTCCCACATTGATCTTAGCTAAGCAGGGTAGAAAGCATTACTGAAATAAAAACAAGGTTGGTATGCAAAATAAGCAGTAGCTATACTACTCTGGCTCCTTAATAAATAACACCAAAGTTTCTTTGTGGATAAATATTTGTGTCCTGCAGTTATACAAGGCATAGAAAGTGAATACTCTGGATGCTTGAAACTCAAAGCTATGTTCTCCGTTTCCCTACAGGCAAGAAGAAGGCAACACTCTTTGACAGCCAGGCTCCTATCTGCCCTATTTGTCAGGTTTTGCTTCGCCCAGGTGAGATGCAGGAGCACATGGAGCAGGAGCTGGAGAAGTTAACACAGCTGAATATCAGGTAAGGACAGCAACTTTGCTCCTGACCTGTCTAGAGATGTGAAGGCCCGGAAAAAAACCGGAAAAATTTGGAAAACAACTGGTTTTTTTCCCGTTTTTTTCCTGGAGGCTGTTTTGGGTTTTTTTTCTAAAAAAGTGAAAAAATTTGAAAAAGAAAAAAAAGGAATGAGAGAAA
>QLTV01002530.1:4394272-4420256 GCA_003457575.1 Thermophis baileyi | reverse complement strand
AGTGCTAATGTAGCATTTTTTTTTTTTTTTCCAAAAATTTCTGTTTTTCCCCCCCAAAAACCAGAAAAAAACCGGGTTTTTTTCCGAGCTTCAAAATTTCCGGAAATTTTACATCTCTAGACCTGTCCTCCTATCCTACCAGAATCATATGGGCTTTAGCCCTAGATCTATTACACTGAAGATCTTCCCTTTATAGCCAATGAGCCCATTATTCATATTATATTCTCTCATGGTGAAGAATATAAAACCCTTTAATTTGTTAGGGATATTTTTTTTTCTTATTACATCACTTGTATATCCTTTCTTATGAACTTACTTTCTCAGCCCCAAAGATCCACCAAAGTAAGATATTCCATCAGCCAACTCTACCAGCATGCCTCCTGATGAGAATTGTACAGTATATCAACTCTCCATGGTAGATCTGCTTTCAGGATATATTTGACTTCTTATTAGTTCCATCCTGGCTTATGCTTTGGGATTAGCATTGAAAGATTAGAAATTCTGTCTTTGGGAAGACAATATTTCCTGGGAACCTTGGTCAGGAATTCATGTCATTCCAGCTTCCCCTTTCTTGGGCTAGGCACATACTTACAAATATTTTTTATTGAAGACCACTAAAGAAGGCAGATAAAAACTACTATAAAGTAAGAAAAATAAACACATTAATGTTAACTTTTTTCATGGACTCCTATAAACAACTGCATCATTTTGTTGGACGTCTCACAACTAAGAAAGTAGAGAAGAGATTAAGCATTTGGATACAAAGTTAGAGGCCGCCCTCTCGTTATTTTCTGCTCTGAAGCAGGCTTTTAGTTGCCTTCTACTTTCACTAGCACATCTAAAGTCCTGTTTAAAAAAATTAATTGCATTTTAACTGCTAGCAGTTATTTGGGAAATCACTGCAAGATTCCTGTCCTTGTCTCAATAAAACTGCAGCCTAGGGGAGAGAGTGTATTCATTTCATTTATTAATGAATTCCATCATGATTAAAAGGTGAAGAAAGAAATCCGGGAGGTGGGAGTAGTAAGCAAAGTCATCATTTTTGGGGAATAGCGGGAATCCTGGAGCCATGAGGTTTCAAAAGCCCCAGTACCCAAAAAGACCATCACTGTAGGGAGTTTGGAAAAGGAGTTTAACTTGGTCCAAGGTCTGTTCTCAAGATAAACAAGGTGTCAGTTGAAGGGAATATTTGTAGCTCAAGGTTGAACTGCAGGGTCCTGGGTGTTCTCTGAGCTTGGTGGATTTTTTTTGCAGCACTGATGATGTTACCTAGATCTGAATGAAACGTCTGCAAGAAAATCCTCAAGCTCAGAGAGGACCAAGGACGCCATAGTAACAAGATGTCTTAATGGATACAGGCATAAAAGCAAATTTTCATTGGCTCCACATCTGTTGCCGGGTTTTTCCCCCGGTACTGAGCCCAAACTTGCCATTTCTTACATTGGGGGGGGGTAGAGAAAAAGGATAAGTCATGCAACACTCTGTTCCCTTGTGTATATAATTTATAGCGTGTTTGGGGGGTCTGTCTGACTTAATAAAGGGCCACAGCAAATTAATGAATGGGTGTAAATGAACAGAAGCAATTAGCCCTCAGAGAGCTTATGGAAACAGCAAGGCAAGCCTTGTAGGAGAGCTGAGAGCAGCCTGTAGCTGGATACCTGAGGTGGGGGGGGGGGAAATAGTACTTAATGGGAAAGGAAAGGAAACGCTAAATCATAAAGGCTGACAAGAGCCATTGTGGGCCAGCTGACAAATGAAAAAGAATGGCATTATTCCTTTAAATAACCACGGCAGTTAAAAGAGGGAGACAGCTTACTCCCAGCCCTCGAATATTCTGGCTGTATGCATGTGGAAGAGCAATAGCAGAGCCTTTATTAATTATTAAGTAATGACTCCTACCCTGCTGCAATAGATAGCCTGTATCAATCAGGCCCCAGGGGCTAATCATCGGCCTTCTGGCAGACCCTGCCCTAACCTGGCAATAGAAACAAACCACTTTAAATGTCAGGCTGCTTTGGGGTTCCTGGGAATGGGGGTTCTGCACTGACAGATGAACATGTTTCCATTCCTGAACCTTCCAGGGATAGCCTGTATCCTGCTAGCAAAAGAAAAAAAATTGTTTTTCATAATCAAGGTGGTGGCACTGTCCTTCCAGCCTGGTACACAAAAGGAATATAAGCAACCCATATTGAAAAAAAGAAAAAAGAATAGTGCTTCAATAAGCAAATAAAACTTATAAATGCATTTAATTCTTTAGTGGATTAACATCCACCTTTTGTTCAGGAGGTAAAAGTGGCATATACTGCTCCTCCTTTTGTCATTTTCCCCACCGCAACAATCTTATGAAGTAGGTTGGGCTGAATTAGAGAATGACTGACCCAGGGAGCGTTGGTGGCTAAGAATGGACTTGAACCCAGGTCACCCTACTCCTAGTCCAACACGACATCGCAACTATATCTAGTTGTAACCAAAATGGCCAGCAGCTACTATTTAGTAATATGGAACAGGAAGGTTCTTGCTTTGCTGGGATTAAGATGTGGGAGGAAGAAGAGGAGGAGAAATATCCTATCAGAGAATGTTGTCCCAACCCATGTTGTTGTCAACTCGCGAAGCATTCCTGACCTACTCGATTTGCCATAGGCAGGGAGATGGGGATTTGAGCCTCGCAGCTAAATCGAGGAACTTGCATTTCAGTCAAAGCAAAGCACATTCCAGCCGGCAATGTCAAGGTCATCTCCAGGGTGACCCACAGTGACCGGAGGGAGTGACTTCTACAACACGCGAAATTGCTTCATTGGAGAATGTGACTGATGACACATCTTGGGAGGGGGAAACAGGGTCAAAGCCAAGGCGTGAATTAAGTGAGATTCCTGAATCCCAGGCTCTCCATTCGCTCCCCGACACCTGGGGTGCTTGGAGAGAAACTCAGGCTACCATGGCAGAGGGCGGACTATCCGAAGTTGCCCCCACCCAGGGAACTTGCCCCCACCCAGGGAACTCCAGGAACCAGCAGCCCAATTGGAACCAAATTGCAGCCCTCTCTGGACATCAAAGCCGTGACAGCCGAGTGCCCATCCCAGCGACCAAAACGAAAAGGGATGAATATTGGTGGCAAAAAGTCCCTAAAGCGGCAGAGGTTGAGTTCCCCCACCCTAGCACCCGGGGCTGGGGGAAACCCCTGAGCGAGCTAGGAAGAGTGGAATGGAGGAGGGACTGGGAACAGGCCAGACTCCCAAAAACTCTGGTGGAACCCTTGGGGGGATCCTTAGAACAGCTGAGGGACAAATTTGACCGAACCACCGTGATGAGGGGCCGTCGTGCTGCCCAAAAGAGAGGGGGGTTGCAACTGAGCCCTTTGAAGTGAGGAAACGCAGATGGGAATGCAGCCTCCCTTCTCCACCCACCAGAAGGAGAACGAGGCTGCTGCCAGTGGCTCCTCCATGCTGCAGGCAAGCTGCCCAAGGCAGGTGCCCCCCCTCTCTACGAACTAGAGCCGAGGGAGACGGCCAAACACACCAAGCGCAGGCATATGGAGGCCAACATGATGAGGGAGGAGCAGTGCTGAACATACCACCCCCATTCGGGGAAATTCGATGGGGACTCAGATCAACTGGCTCTATTCCTTGACTCTGCTAGAGCCCACTTAGAGCGCTATGGACACCTTTACCCATCACACAGAGCCATGGTGAATACCATCACCAGGGGGCTAGAGGGAGAAGCAAAGGAATGGCTAGCAGCCCTCCATAAGAGGAGAGCCCCCCAAGTGCAAGACGTTGACGACTTCCTACAAGTCTAGAAGCCAGATTTGAGGAGGTGGAGGAGGATCAGTACATGAAGGATGAGCTTCGAAACCTAAACCAAAGAGGGTGACCCATTAAGTAACACATCCGTGAATTCAGGAGTGTCCTGGGGAAGCTACCCCCTTTGCCAGAGCGGCTATTAGTTCACTTTTTCAGAACGAGCCTGGACAAGCAAATTGCCCAAGTAACCGCCTATCGGGACATTCCAAACTGACTCTCTGAGTGGCTCCGAGTTGCCATAAAAGTTGACTGTGGATTGCGCACCAATGACATGCAGAAGCAACCGTATACCAAGGACAGAGGACAACCAGACGGGAGACCATCTGGCCGATGGGAGGCTGCAGCAGCACAGCCGGCCCCAAGGCCAATCCTCCCATGAAGCCAGTTGAAATGCTACAGATGCGGAGGGATGGGCCACATTGCATCGGCATGCGCAACCCCAGCTCCGAAACCCAAGCCAGAGCCACCACCCAGGGTGCGACCAGAACGAGGCCCCAGGTGTGCCGCCGACACATCCCGAAAAGCCCTCTAGGCTGTAGAGGTCCCTCCCCACCTAGCCGAAGGGGGAGGAACTCCAGCCAATGACGACCAATCGCCAGATCCCTATGACAGTGAGGACGAAGGTGAAAACGACCCGATGGTGAGTGAACCAATCCACCCCTTCGTCCTCCCATAGCTCCAAAAACAGAGACCCAGGGTACGTTTCAAACCTTAATAGACTCAGGCTGCACTAGATGCTTGATTAACCTAACCATGGTCCTGAAACTGGGGATTAGAGTGAAGAGACTGGCCCACCCGATCAGATTCGAACAAGTTGATGGGTCTCTATTGGGGGGAGCCTACGCCACCCACCTGACCAAACCAGTGAGGCTAGAGCTAGCGGACCACTGGGAAGCAATTCAATTCATAATAGCCCCCAGAATGACAGATACGATCATACTGGGGCTCTCTTGGCTAGACAAGTGGGGCCTGACAATCTGGTGGCAAGGGGGCACCCGGAGGCTGAGGATAGCAAGAGGACCCCAACCCCTTCCACACCAGCAAATAGAAGCATCGCCCATGCAGGGAACCCCCCCCCAAAGGCCCCACCAGAACAACCTCCGACAAAACCCCAGAGGTCGAACAGGTCCCCAAAGAATATCAGGACCTTGCGGAAGTGTTCAGTGAGGCCGAGTGTGACGTGCTAGCCCCCCACCATGAGACGGACTGCACCATTGAAATCATCCCTGGGGCAAAACTACCCAAACCCAAACTGTACGCCATGACGCCCTGGGAAACGCAAAAAATGCGCCAATACATAGACAAAAACCTAGCAAGGGGGTTCATCGAGCCAGCCAAGCCACGGGTCACAGCCCCAGGCCTATTTAAAGAAAAAAAAGATGGAACTATGAGATTATGTGTGGATTTTAGGGGTATAAACTGCGTGTGTGTACACAACCTATACCCCCTCCCCAGGGGTGAAATGCTCCCAGTTCGGGCGTGCCTGCCGGTCGTCGGAGAGCCGGCAGGCACGCCCAAACCGGGAGCATTTCACCCTTGCCCCTCCCTCTCATGAAGGACATGCTGTCTCACCTAGCCAAGGGAAAAGTTTTTACTAAATTACACCTCAGAGAAGCATACTACCAAGTCTGCATCAGGGAGAGAGATGAATGGAAAACAGCATTCAACTGTCCCCTAGGGAGCTTCCAATTCAAAGTAATGCCTTTCGGACTCCAGTGCCCCCCGGTGGTGTTCATGCAGTTAATAAGCGAGATGCTGCAAGAGCACCACTATAAGTGGGTCCTTGTCTACCTGGACGACATCCTCATCTACACTGAGACCATGGAGAACCACATACCCCTAGTCCTCCAGGTACTGGAAAAACTTCTGGCAGCAAACCTATATGTAGACTACCTGGGCTACTGAGTGTCAAATGAGGGCATAGAGATGGACCCAGCCAAAGTACAAGCCGTCCTAGGCTGGCAGCCCCCTCGCACCCGCAGACAGCTACAAAGCTTCCTAGGATTCACAAACTCTTACAGGCAATTCATCCCCTCCTTCGCTAAGATTGCCAAGCCCATGACAGACCTCCTAAAGACAGGGGGCCCAGAGACAAAGCCCCACCCAGGACAACCCCTACAGTGGGACCTAACCTGCCAAAAGGCATTCAAAACACTAAAATAACTTTTTGCAAAGGAACCGGTGCTGAAGCATCCTGACCCCAAACAACTCTTCGTCATCCAAGCAGATGCCAGCGACGTGGCAGTGGGAGCAGTGCTACTCCAGAGAAATAGCCAAGGAAAATTACAGCCCTGCGCCTACACTTCCCGCAAACTCACGGACACAGAGAGGCAATGGGCCGCATGGGAAAAAGAGGCTTTTGCGGTGAGATGGGCACTGCTAACCTGGCGCAACCTGCTGGAAGGGGGGGAGAAACCGTTTGAAGTCTGGACTGACCACAAAAATCTGGAGGCCCTTAGGACCCCGTGGAAACTATCACCCAATCAAGTCCGCTGGGCTCAACACTTCAACTGATTCAATTTCGTGCTAAAGCACATCCCAGGAGGGAGGAATTTCCTAGCTGACGCCCTCTCCCACATGCCCCAGTACAAATGTGAACAGGAGGAGGTACTACATGCCATCATCTCCTCTACCCATACAGCAGCCCAAGTGACCACCAGACAACAACACCGCAACCGGCAAGACCAACCCGCAAGCGATCTAACCACGAAACTCAAACCCGAACTGCTAGCAGACCCCTGGTTCTGTGACAACCAACATATCTTGACAAAAAGGGAGGACCTAGCGTGGAATGGGACGAAACTCTATGTCCCATAGTCCCTACGCACCTTAATCCTCCAGAGGAGCCACGATGTCAAATTGGTGGGCCACTTTGGGTTCCTAACGACTTTACACTTAGCGCGAAGGCAATTCTGGTGGCCCGGCATGAAGAAAGACGTGGACAGTTATGTGAAAAGTTGCACCATCTGCGCCACTATGAAAAAGCAACCAGGAAAAAACCCCGGACTGCTGCAACCGGTGGCAGAGCCAACGAGGCCATGGGAGGAAATCGCAATGGACTTTATAGTGGAGTTGCCAAAGAGCGGGGGGAACACTGTGATCTGGACTGTGATTGACTTATTCTCCAAGCAGGCACACTTCATACCCTGCAGCGGACTACCCTCAGCCCACCAGCTAGCCAAACTGTTCCTGAAGCATATCTACCGCCTGCATGGAGTGCCACGAAGAATCATCTCAGACAGACGGCTAAGTTCTGGAGGGAGTTCCTGCGGTCCATTGGGTCCTCCCAGGGCCTTAGCTCAGCTTTTCATCCGGCTACCAATGGGGGGGCAGAATGTCTGAACACCATGGTAGAGCAGTACCTGAGGTGTTATGTGAACTATCAGCAGTCCAATTGGGCGGACCTCCTGCCTTTCGCTGAGGTCGCATACAATAATGCTGTTCACAGTAGCATGGGACTAACTCTGTTCAAAGTAGTGAGTGGCATGGACTTCGTCCCAATGCCAGAATACCCAAGGGATCCCCCCTCCTCAGTCAGCTTGACAGACTGGCTGTCAATACTAAAAGCAGCACGGGAAAATGTCAAGAAAGCGCTAGCTAAAGCAGCACAGACCTATAAGAAACAGGCAGACAAACACTGAGCCCCATACCAGCCATTCCAGCTGGGGGAAAAGGTCTACCTCTCCACAAAATACTTGAGATTAAAACTCCCCAGTAAAAATCTGGGACCCAAGTTCATGGGGCCATTCCCCATAGTGAAGATTATCAACCCGGTCACGGTGCAATTAAAATTGCCTCAACTGCTAGGGAAGATACACCCGATATTCCATAGCAGCCTCTTAAATCCCGTGGTCGGGTCAACCCTGAGACCACTACCCTGTGAGTCCCCGGACCCAGTGGTCATAGGCAGCCAAACCCATTATGAGGTGCAACGCATCCTCGACTCGAGGTGGCACAGGAGACAGCTGCAATACCTAATCAAGTGGAAGGGCTACCCCTTATCAGAGGTGTATTGGGTAAAGAGCAGAAACATCCAAGCTGACCGCCTCATAGCTAAATTCCATGAAGACAACCCAACAAAGCCTGGGGGGGGTGTCGCACCCCTAAAATCTATACCTGTACTCAAACTGTTTTTGCTTTGCACAGGTCGCCTTCAAGAAGTGAGGGAAGCCGAATGTCAACTCGTGAAGCATTCCTGACCTGCTCTCGAGTTGCCATAGGCAGGGCGATGGGGAATCGAGCCTCACAGCTGCATCAAGGAACTTGCATTTCAGTCAAAACAAAGCACATTCCAGCCGGCAATGTCAAAGTCATCTCCAGGGTGATTCACAGTGACCGGAGGGAGTGACTTCTACAACCCGCGAAATTGCTTCGTTGGGGAATGTGACTGATGACACACCTTGGGGGGAGGGGAAACAGGGTCAAAGCCAAGGCGCGAATTAAGTGAGGTCAGAGTTGGCTTCACTTGGTTCATGCCGACATGAAGCTCCTAATAAATAACTAGATTTCTTTTGAAGCTGGCTTGAGGCTCATGATTTAATTAGGGTATCGGTCGGAACCCTGACAATCATTGGGCACCAGAATGATCATAGCACTTGTGAACGATTTGGATGTGGTCACAAGCATTTAACTTGAGGTTCATAAAAAGACTGGCTGCAGCATAGTTTATTGCTTCTGAAAGTTCATTTACATAGCCAAAGAGATTTAAAGGTAATCATCCTGAGCATACAACCTTTATTTACATCAATAAAGCACTGGAGTTTGTTACAGCCATGCATTCTTGTTTCTGGCATTCAGTGTTTTATCTGTTTCTCAATGAAATTTTCAACATCACAGAGATTACAATTTTGCTTCAGTTTACATTATATTTATTTGCTTATTTTATTTATATTATGCATCTTCCTCCATCATTGAGCTCAAGGGTTCTGGGTGTTTTCTAGGTTCTGATTGGGCCCTTGTCTACTTAGTGGCAGTAAGGAGGCTGTGCTGTTATGTCTTCAGATCATGCCTTGGCATTTAGAATATGATTGCGTCCTAAAGAGATCCTGATTGTAACTGGGTTTGTTCTGTTTCAGTCAACTCACTTTTATTTTCAAATTAGTCATTACTTGGACTCTATCCCAGGACAATTGATTTCTCTACTTAAAATAGCAATACCTCCTTTATTTGGGAAAAATAAATTCAGCTGCAGCTAATGTTGGCTTGTAGTAGCAACTCCTTTGATGTTTGGTAGATTTTTTTTTTTTACTTACCTGCTAAATTAGCAGTGGTCCGTGCAATGTTCAACTACAGGAATAATTTTGTAATACATTATTTTGTTAAATGAGAGACAAGATCGAATTGTCTCAATGCCAGGAAGGCAAATTGCTATTTTTTTATTCAATATTGTTGTTCCTTCACATATTCAGACAAATTTCCTTTTTATGTTATTGTACTTTCATTTTTAATCTTTATTCTTTCGTATACTGCTTAGAGTTGCTTTGGTGGTTGAGGCGGCTAATAAATTGTGTAGAAATAAAACAGAAGAGTGCTATTGCCTATTGAAGCTTGAATTCATTAATTAAGCATTGCAATAGTTTTACCTATGTACTCAGTCTTTCTTTTCCTTAGGCTTTTACTAGCAATGGTTTAATCTGCAGAAATCTTGCCAGTAGAGAAGGTTGAATTATATGATTTCGAAAGAGTTCATCTCATCCTTCTTAATAACATTTCTATCACCTACCTTGCCTCCAGATTCTGCTGGTACTTTCATACCGATTCCTAAACAGCCTTGTATATAAAAGATGGAAGGTGTTTTTTTTTTTTAAAGAACATACCAGCATAGATGGAGTTAATCGCCTCCAAGCTGAAGTTTGTAGTTTTGTTTTCTTTCAATTTATATCCTTCACTTAAAAAGGAAAAAAGGTGGGGGTGAAATCGCCCAGCAGGTGACATATTCTAAGAGGGAGCAGCGAAATCGTGTTAACCACTTCAAAATCTCATATATTCAATCGGCCTCTGGCAAGACATCTGCCTAATGTTAGCGCTTAAATATCCTTTTCCATTTTACATGCATTCAAGTCTCATTTGAGTGAAATGAAACGGTATTATTAAAGGGAGATTTTGCACAAATGGCCTGAATTTGACATGTCAAGTTCAATGAGGCTGTTACATATGTAATGCTGAGAAGGGGCTCCGAGGCTCCTGGCACTTGAAACAGCACCAGTGGCTCAGAAATGAAATTTGCATGCAGCCTTTTCCCTCCCCACCCTTCTACTCAAACCCACAGAATGCCAAGTTGCAGCTTGTGCCTCGTAGAAGCCTGGGATAGGATTTGGGAATAAAGCAATTACTGGTCTAGGGCAAAGTGATTTGGGAATAGAAATGCCCTCTCCAAAAACTCAGTATCTTGATTGGGGGGGGAAAAAACATTAATAGGATCCTAGTTTTGAAATATCCCTAAAGTCATCTTCTTCCTTCTCTCCTAACAACCATTGTGCCACAGATATTGGCTGTCCTAAACTAAACAATTAATTGGAAATAACCTTTCAAGCTTCTAATATGTAGAATACAAACATTTGTATATTACATTTGTATCTTTGCACATGACCACCTGGCATTGGTTGGCAAGATGGTCAGGATCTGAGATGGGTTCTACTAAGAGTAAAATATTATATTTCATAGTTTGTACTCATCTAGATTGGGTAATCTAGAAAAAATCTAGGTCACCATGGAACTAGTTATCCAATACACTTCTGAGTCGGGAAAGAGGATAAAACATTTTTTTCACTCTGCTGCCCTCCCTACATATCATTTGCCAAGGCAGAAGAAATGAAAGGTAGACCAGATCTTTATGCCATCATTTTTTGAAGGATTACCAATGAATCTGCTCATCTGCTGTTTTGTCATCTCTCACTTTTATTTGTTGCTGCATTATATTGTAAATTTCCTTGGCAAAGAGGCAGCTATAGCTGCAATAAATCATTTAGTCAGTAAATACAATACATCCATATGCTGTACAAGTTACATAAAATATGTTTTAAAAGAAAATAGAATTTTAATTATTTCCCTCTTGAAAGGGAAAGTGCCTACGTATTCAAAACATTCTCTTAGGAATGTGTTTTAATGTATAATTGTAGGGTTATGTTTGTTATTTCTCCATATTTTGCTCAGAAGATTCAATTTTTTATCCATATCCAGTATGTAATGTTCCCCTGCCTTCTTTCTTTTGCATTATATGGTCAGTAGCCTGTTTCATTACTACTGCCAGAACATAACAGATAGAAGAAAATCAGGCACATTGCATTCCACCAGGCTCATAACTGGATAAGACCCATCCAATTTGAAAAAAAAATGCAGTGTTTTGCCATCCTTAACTATGTTGATCATTAAGATTTACCTTACAAGCAGCTTATAAGCAGTATAACAGAATTATCTGGATTATTCAATAATTAACTGTTCCTACTGAGAACTGTACATTTCAAAATCCTCCAGACGGGCCAACTCCCAAAAGATAGCAATAGCAATAGCAATAGCACTTAGACTTATATACCGCTTCATAGTGCTTTACAGCCCTCTCTAAGCGGTTTACAGAGTTAGCATATTGCCCCCAACAATCTGGGTCCTCATTTTACCCACCTCAGAAGGATGGAAGGCTGAGTCAACCTTGAGCCGGTGAGATTTGAACCGCCGAACTGCAGCTAGCAGTCAGCTGAAGTAGCCTGCAGTGCTGCACTCTAACCACTGCGCCACCTCGGCTCTTCAAGATATCCAGACTATACCCATCAACCCTCTGAAAGGATAAATGAAGTGCATAAAATACATATAACTTCTGTTGTCACATGCCTTGATCTCCTAGGTTTATACCCAAGATTGTAAACTAACCAGGTAGCTCTCAGAGGCCTCCAAAGCAAGCAATAGTTAGGTTTTACCGAGTTTTGCAAGAGTTAGATTAGAGATATTTAGATTTTCCTCTTCTACAAAGCTCATTAAAATACATGGTACATATATCATCTCATCTTAAAAGCAACTTCACAACTAACTAGGCATCAAGAGACAGTGACTAGCTAGCATTACACTCAGTGAGAATTAAACCCAGGTGCCCCCCCCATCTCCCTTCATCCAGTAACCTTTTTCTCATCAATTTCTCTTTTATTTTATTTTTTCTCATTTGCTTTTTAAAAATGCTCATCCTTCCCTTTCTTCCCTCTCCTTCCATTCCACCTCCCCCACCCTCCCTTGATATCATGGCGACATCTCCAAGCCAAGTACTTTTAATTTCGCCTGTGGCCCTTGCTGACACTGTGGATATGCACAGCAAGTTAAATTCCCGCCTGATCAATAAAGCAGAAGCTGTGTGTCCGACTGGTCGATACTTTTTTATCTGTCTTCAGCCCAGTCCTGCTGATGACAGGCCTCCCTGTGCTTCACCAAAGACACTCAAGGGCAACCAGATTTTCAACAACACAAGCATTAAAAAAAAAAAGGGAAAAAAAGTTGTAATTATTATTATTTTAGGATTAGCTTTTAATTTTAGAAAGTATTTAATACTGTATATCCCTGTAGAAAGAGATAAGTCAATTAATGGAATTTGGCCTCTGCTTGAAACATCCTACTGATTTATCTTAATTTTTAATTATTTTTTGTGAATTAATTGATTCCTGGGACTTGCCAATTAACATCGTAATGGGTGTATGATAAATTCTATGGGAGTGGAATTTTTTTATTCTTGTCACTGAAAGGGCCTTGGAAAGGGCATTTTTTCCTGTGTTTCCCCTTGCATGCAGCACAGTCTTTCTCTTTTCGAGTTACAGCCTCACTTACTGTAAGTACTGCAAGGTTCTTTTGTAAATGATCAGTTACCCAGTGTTAGCGTGTATTGAAGCTTTGCGCTGAGATTTCTGTCAGTTACTTCATAAGATTCTTTTCCTTCAAGATTCTTCTTCTCCTTTTATATTAAATTTGTAGATGACACCAAATGGTTGGAAGGCTAATACTGTAGAAGACAAATTTCAAAATCATCTTGCTACATTAGAAAAGTGGATGGAAAATAACAGAATGAAATTTACTAGACAACACAAACTTATTTAAGAAAAACAAAATGCACAGTTATAGATGAGGGATATCTAGCTTAGTGATAATATACCAAGACATATTGTGAAAATGATTTTGGAATGGTAGTGTACCACAAGCCAAAAATGAGTCAGCACATTGAGATAGGTACAAAAAAGACACGTTTTGGCTCATGAACAGTATAGTTTCCAAATCACAGGAAATAATGTTTCCATTATATTCTGCATTGGACAGAAACTGTCCTGTTAAAATGCGCAATATTTTACGAAAGATCAGAAACACTGGATCAGGTTCAAGGAAGGGCAACGAGGATGGTCAGAAGACTAAAAACCAAGAGAGACTGAAGAAAATGGATGTGTTTAGACTTGAGAAGAGGGAAATATAATAGGACCTTTCATGTTTCTGAAAGGTTGTCATATAAGAGAGGGCCAAGAATTGCTCTCTATTAGAGAAGGGCAAATCTTGTTTCTCTCTTTAAGAAAGAGAAACAAAATCATAACAGCCCGATCAGTTTGATGCTGAGGCAAAACTCAAACAGATTATTAAGCAGTCAGTTTGTATTTAGGGAAAAATGCTTTGTTTTGACAGGAGTCAACATAGGTTTAGCAAGAATAAGTCATGCCAAAATAACCTGATCTTTTTTGATAGTGCTTGGTTTAGGAATGTTATGGACCCAGTGTACCTTGACTTCAAAGCATTCAGAAGGGTGGGGATTCTAGAAAAGAAAATAAGATGTTTAAATATAGGCTGGACAGTACTACTATTAGATGGATACAACGCTGGTTAAAAGCTGCAGCCAATGAGTGTATGGTTCTGCATCAAGCTGGAAAAAAACTATCAAATGGCTTGATAGGGCTTCTTATTAGAACTTATGCTCAACAACACTTTTAAAAATTACATGGATGAAGGATTAGAAAATATAATTATCAAACTTGTGGACAATGTGAAGTTAGGAGGATAGCAAATAAAAGACAAAATAGAACAGTAGGCAGATACAGAAAGATGATGAGAGACATCCTTTGCATGACAGCATATTTTCCTTGCAAGATATAGNAGGAAATCAATTCTATGTTTTTTCTCAAGATCACCTGGTATGCCCAAATATGGGAGGGAGCATACTGCTTCCTTTTTCCTTTCAGCCCCACTCCAGGGGCGCTCAGAAAGTCGCATTCACGACAAACCACTTATACTATATATAAATTTTTTACTGATAAATAAATAAAGGGAGACTAGTATAGATCTATTTCAAGCTATTTAGCTCTCATCAGCTAGCCATACCCTTACTAGAATTCGAGCCTGGGCTGCCTGCCTATCAGGCAGTTGCTTTAACCTTCTAAGCCACAGGCTCTCCTCCCTTATCCTCCCTGATAGGCAGGCAGCCCAGGTTCGAATCCCAGTAAGGGTATGGCTAGCTGATGAGAGCTAAATAGCTTGAAATAGATCTATACTAGTCTCCCTTTATTTATTTATCAGTAAAAAATTTGTGTGTGTGTGTGTGTGTGTATATACATACATATACAGGTGTGTGTGTGTTTATTCAATGGAAGTATAAACCTAGATCACATTTTCTGGCTGAGGCTCTAAATGTGGTTGAGCATAAACTAGTCCTCAGATCGCATAAGTTCAAGCTCTACACCATTCTTGCTTATGATGTTAAATGAATCTGGCAACTCACCTTGCTTCTGTTTCCTCTATATATAAAAAGGTTAATAAAGGCTGTAATTTTAAATATGCCAGTGATTGTGAGCTATTTGGCTGATGAAAAGCGCACCATATGATTGAACTAATTAGCTAATAAAGGTGAGGTCAAATACCCTGCTGAAGAGGCAAGTGGGTTTAAGCATGGGCAGAAGGATAGCTTGGGCACCTGAATGGCTAGGAAAATGTTTCTGTGTCTTTTTTTAAATTCCTTTAAGGATAAATTGTATGAATTCCTATGAGCCATTAAAGGCAGAGCTGGGGATTAAGATACATATCCACATTAATCTTCCTTCTGGCTACTATCTTATCTTTAGTTGGCTGGCATCATATTTTTCTGTTCCCATCTTTTCATTTCCTGAGAATGAAAGAGTTCAGCTCATAGTGTGTTTGGTCTATAAGGAGAGGCAAAAAATGTAATTCAGCACTGAGTTGATCTTAATGTGAATAATTGTTTCATGGGAGTTCTGTCCTAAAGTTGCTGCATACAGACAGAAAATCTCTGCTTATCCTTAGTTCATAAAGAAAGTATTTTTAAGCTGTTTACCAATACAAAATGCAGGTTATCCTGATTTGCAGGCTCTTTGTTAGGGTGTTAATAAAGGCAAGGGATTGCCATTTACACTGTGGCCAAGTCATTTGCCTGAATTGAAGTTAATTTGTTTCAGCAGGAACTGTAATTCCTGTTACTGATCTCATTTGAAGAGATGCCTAGATGATAGACATTTAGTTTCCTCAGTCACTGAGTACTGAACTGCTTTTTAAAAAATTTTCCAAAATTTATTTTTAGCTCACGGTAAATGCAAATCTAATTCTCTGCTGCAGTATGGTAACTTTTTGTGAATTTATAAACATTAGTTTAGTTTTTTGAAGCTTGGGTGCTCCATAGTTCAAAGGGGCAAATAGTGGATCCTCCCCTTGCAACAAAACACCTTTCCCCCTTGTATATAGGCTGAGTATACTACAAATGGCAATACTGTCTCCTAATAAGGTAGAGGCAAAAATGGGCTTTCAATTTTGCCTTGATATATCTTCCATCATTAAGCTCTCAGTTATCTCTCTATTTTGGTGCTCAGTTGGAACTGAATTTGCTAAGGATATGGATCCAAATGTAGCTCAAAGAAAGCATTTCATTGTTCATACTATTGATGTTGCTTTAGAGTAAATTTTTCAGGCAATTCTTATTTAAAAGATATAGTGTATGCACCAAAACTTAATAGGAACAATAGGAAAAGATTGTAGCTCATTGCTAGAGCATTTACTCTGCAACTTTAGAGAACTCGGGAAGAAAAATCCCATTTGAACTTTGAGAGATCTGTTGCTGTTAAAAGCACTGAAATAGACTAATGTTCTTACTTGGTATATACTGTAAATAAATATTATGTGCCTTATTTCAAATAAAAATCTGATTGCATCATCAAGTTCTTGCATTCATAAACTTTCTCTTTCAAAGGAAAACTTATATCAAAGCAACACAAAAACAGGTTTGTGCAAATCTTAGGTTTAAGTAAATCTTAGGGAAATCCACATACCAAGCTATTAACCAAAATGATTCATACACCATTATGTTCAAATTGTATTAAGATTTTTTGTGGGGGGGGACTAATGGGAGATGGAACTAACAAAGGGAAATGGCTTAATCTAAAAATTAACCTTTCAACATAGTATTTGCTCAGTTTGACCATAATACTTTTGTATCATATTATATTTCCCAGTCAAATTTAGACCATATGTGGTGTGCACACGTGCACAAAAAACTTCCTCACCATTCTGTCTTCCCATGGAACTATCTTGGATCAAAACTACTTTTAGATAACCTTTTCGCTGCTGTTTGTGGCCATTTTTTACTCCAAAGAAATAGTTATCAAGAGGGTTAATTTCAAACTGATATTAAAATGCTGAATGAGATGATTGCTGAATGATGAGTGCTTTCCAGTTACTTCTTTCCTCTCAGTTGGATCTAAGAAATGTTCCATGATCTTGTTAACAAGATGCCTAAGAGATGTCTTAGATTCAGTGAACAGTTGTCCCAGTATTAAGAAACTGAGTTCACACATCCCACAGAACTATGGTTTACTTAACATCTTATTTGAACTAATCACAGTTTGCTTAGTTCGCACAAGCTAGGCCAAAACTGGTTTACAATGATACGTAAAGCCATCTCAGATAGATGTGCATGCTTATTATGTCTGTGGCACATATTCTGGACAGCCTTATAACAAACCAGAATAGATGTTTAAATGGCTGGTGGTGTCAAGAGCATTCTAAGATTTTTTAAATGGTAATTTTCCTGTCTCTTACCTGAGACTTTTTGTAAGCAGAAAGCTAGATATTATTTCTTATTTATTGTATTTTTAGAGCACCCAGAGATCTTTGTGTAATTATTGAATCTTAAACTTTTTTCAAAGTATTTACAATGTGTACAATCTGAAAGGTATTGCTGAATGCTGTAATTTTATCAACGTAGAGGATGACAAATTACAGATGATTTGTTAAGCTGTCATCCCAAACAATATGGACAGACTGGAAAATGTATTTTGTTTTTGACGAGGAACTTTGGAAGTGCAGATGTGATTTTACAAAACAGTACAGTAACACAAAATGGAAATATTTCTGAAGGGGGATTTTTTTCAGTGGCTTTGACTAGTTGTTTATCAACTTGCTTCTTTATATTATTCTTTCCAGCCTAGAGGTTTTAGAATGCTGATATTACAGATTATAACTATAAAATAGTTAATTTCTTAGCATATGGACATACTATCAAATACTTCCAAATGTGTTTGTACATAGATATGCACATGGTATTTTCCTTTATAAATGCATCATTATGAAAACTAAATTCATCTTAGCCAAGATACAAAGCCTCAATAACAGATATCCTGCCTATCAAATCCCCCCATCCCTTAGAAGGTAAACTCTCTTCCACCTGATCACTCTTTTCTTATAATTTGCTTCCATATAAAAGGAGCAAGTAAGCTGTATTATCATAATGAACTGGATAAATAATTCCCCAAACAGATTAAAACTAACTATAACTTGAAAAGGGTGGGTAGGTAGGGGTGTGAAGTAATTATATTTTATTAGCTAGCAAAACACATTTTTTTTTGCTTTCAAAGGATAATTCTATGTAAATCATCTTAATTAGAAATGTCAGAGAAACCTGTGAAGATCATAGCTAGCAACTAATTTCCTATGTATGGGTTATAATTTAAACCACATGGATCTCTCACTGTGTGGCAATATGCTGGCTATGAAATAAAGTTGGGAGTGTTGTCTGAGGTTATTACTATGTAAATGTGTGATGATTTCAGACCACTGCTGACTTGCTTAGTGATTAAAGAGAATTCTGAGGTCTCCAAAGATTGTGCTCTTTGGGATGCGCAATCGTTGGAACTTTTTTTTTTAAACTTTTTAAAGCATTTTTAACTACCGGTTCTCGGTAGTTAAAAATGCTTTAAAAAGAAAAAAAAAAAAAAAAAAAAAAAATTAAAGGTGCTGAAAGGTGTTTGAACTTTAAAGGTCATGATTTTCTTTACCATTTTTAATTTTCCAGCACTGTTTATAGGAAGGGTTTTTCCCCCTTTGCTTATAGCTTTTCAGCTAGTAACTCTGTAATGATCTCTGCATGAAGGAAATATAAAAGAAAATCACCATAATATATTTGTCAAGGTATACAGAAATTATGTAATTAAAACCCTAATTTCTGACCTCAGTTTTAGATTCAAGAAGAGAAAGGTGAGTTGGAAGAAATGTGTAGATTAGATTTTATGCCCTTATAGTAAAGCAAGCAATATAAATTACTGTTAAGAGAATAGGAGATTGAATAATCTGTGGTTTGACCTCGTAATTGTCTTTATTTGAAGACATATCCAAAGATCAAAATATTATACTCAAAGTTAATAACTTGGATTACTATTAGTTAAATTATTTTGACAGATAGTATTTGCATTTCATTTCAAATATCTGCTCTCTGCTCAAATGTTCTTAGTACATTAAAATGCCACTACTTTTAAGAAACTAAAACTTGATTGAATTTTATATATCATATTTTATGCTGCCTAAAATAATTTGCTATTCTCACTATTAGTGTCTTTTATCCCTATCTTACATGTGCACACACCTGTACACCCATATTTCTTTATTGGTAAGAGTAGTTAACTGGGTGTCTTTGTAACATAAGGATGACTTTGGACTTCCATTTTAGGGAATGCTGAGATTGTGACAAAAAAGTCCCCAGCTTCTATGTAAAGGCAAGTGCTACATAGAAGGAAACAGCCTCTAGGAGACAACCCTTCCCAAACAACCCTCTTTGCTTCATTTTACAGCATCTAGCCATCTGCCAACGAAAGGCAGATTAAAGCCAGCCAAATTCAATTTCTACTCACTGCTGCCACAGCTCGACATCTGGGGCTAAAGTGTCCCCAACAAAGCGAACATGACAGCCACATTGCTTTTTTGTCACATCCAGTAGCATGTTGATCTTCTGAAAGTCTCATAAAAATTTATTGATGTCTCCCATATTGCTGTGATTGGGAAGAAAAGTGTGTGCGTGCGTATGTGTGTATTAATGCTTCTGGAATAGATTTGATTTGATATGTCTTGTTCTATTGTCAGCATCTGTTTAGCAAGGCTTTTTAATACTTTCTGGCTGCCGATCAGTCATCCCTAGCTTGGGATGCTGACTTGCATACAAATTTTATTATTAAGTACAATTCTTTCTCTCCACCATCTCCTCCTACTCCCCTAACCACCACCCCCATCCATCCATCACCCACCCTCCCCAAGAAACAGAGGGGGTTCTCCAGCTGTGGGAGTCATGCAATGCAAAACATCAGCCTCAGTAACATATATCAGAGTCCCATTTTTGCCTGTTGCAGGTGCTTTGTATTGGTAAATCGAATCATGGGGAAATCATTTATTTCCTAATGCTGTTTGTGGCATGTTAGTGAGAGAATTTACATGAGAGAGATTACTTTAATAACCAAAAAAATTACAGTGTGGGGTCTCCCCGCCCCATCGCCTTTGATATGTAATTGTTTCAAATTTAACCTGTCTCGAGTGAGGTTGAAAGGCATTATTAAATGTGAAGCATCTTGCTCCGGGGAAGGAAGGGAGAAAGTGGCAGGATCACCATGGTGTGAACCTCCTTTCAGCCGTTAAATAGAAATGGAATGAAATTAACAAATCAGCCAACCAAATAGAGAAGGAATTCCTATAGTTTGCAGAAAAGCCTATCTAATTTTAGTTATTTTCTACTCATCCACCCTGTGTCATCTTTTCTTCAGACCCAGCCCTGTATGATGTCTATGTTTTTCGTTCCTGAGACTGAGATTGTATATCTATTCTATTTGAAAGCTGTTATATGAACTGGCCCAAGTGTTTTGTGAATGCCTGAAACTGCTGAGAAATGTTACTTAGATTTAGAAATGTAGCTGAACATCATTGTTTCTGAATGGAGAGCGCTGATGGCCAACTACAGGGTAACAGGGCAGATCATATGAATAACCCAGCCCATGGAAGGTACCATTTATGTGTGTGGGCAGTTATGTGGAAACAAGATTGGATCAAACAGGATAATGAATACTATAGCTTTTTAGTAGTATCTGTACTCCAGCATCAGTAGTCACAGGAAGTAGCACATTGTTTGCTGCCCATAGTATAGCAAGTTTCTATTGTTTTTATAGAAATGCACTAAATGAGAGCCACAGTGGTGTAGGAGGCCTTGAATTCTAATCTTCCCAATAACCATGAAATCCAGAATTTGGGCCAGTCTAATTCTTTCAGCCAATCTGACTTCACAGGGATGTTATGGGGAAGATAGGAAACAGGAGCATTATAAAAGCTGCCTTGGGTTGTACAAACTAAAAGTAGGATTAATGATTATAGTAATAGGTGCCTTGGGTGCAATTCCAAAATAACTGGAACACCATTTGGACACCATCGGCATGGACAAAATCACCATCTGTCAATTCCAAGG
The DNA here is from genome assembly GCA_003457575.1 of Thermophis baileyi. Lineage (NCBI taxonomy): Eukaryota > Metazoa > Chordata > Lepidosauria > Squamata > Dipsadidae > Thermophis > Thermophis baileyi. The sequence continues at coordinate 4,399,730 of QLTV01002530.1, read as the reverse complement.
CAGCTTTACTTGGAACCGCTTACACCCTGCGATGATACCTTTAACACCATCAAACACCAACATCTGCCTATCCCAGGTCCTTGGGAAAGACTTGATAGGTGGATAAAAATGCCAAATCCAGTCTAAATTTCTGGCTGACTATGCGACCAACAACAACAACAACAATAATAAAATTTTAAGAAGCTACTTGGTCGATACCTACCCTGTTTCCCCCAAAATAAGACATCCCTTGATAATAAGCCCAATTGGGCTTTTTAGTGTATGGCAATAAGGCCAAGCACTTATTTCAGAGTTCAAAAAAATATAAGACAGGGTCTTATTTTTGTAGGATGCTGGCAGCAACCCGTATCAACCATCAGAGCCAGTCAATGATATTTGTGATACATTTTTAAATGTTCAGTTGACTGAGTTTCATGTTTAATGAATTAATAATAATAATAATAATAATAATAATAATAATAATAATAATAATAATAATAATAATAATAATAATACAATATATGTTGATGCTTTTCTAGAACACCTATAATCTAGAAATACAGTCCCTCACATACTGTATTGAACATGGATTTCATCCAGGTTTCTATTCTAATAGCAGTCTGAAGAGCCAACCAAATAAAGAATGCCTTTATTTTTCTTTTTGCTTTGCTCAGGCCTAGCTAAACTGGAAGGCACCCATTTAATTTAAGTATTGCCTGAATAAACATGCAGCCAGAGCATGCTGTTTTTCATTAATCTATATGCTCCAGTACTCTATGTAACATACAAAGGGATGTGGTATATCTTCCCAGTTTCTAGATTTTGTTTCCTTTAACACTTTGCTCTATGCTTCAATTCCCAGTTATTTAAGGATTTAATGCCCCACCCCAGCTAAATTGCATGGGGATCCAAAAGAGGTATGAGTCTTGCTGAATGGTTAAATTGCTTCTTTATTTATATGCCATTAATATCTCATCTTTGTTGTATGGCACTCATAAAGTGGCTAATGATAATTTTTAAAACACATAACTACTGAAATTCAAATGGAAAAAGCCTGGCTTGAAAGGTAGGTCTTGATTCCTTTCAAGAAAGCCAAAAGATTGGTTGAAAGAATATAATCCATACAGTGAAACCAACAGAAATCAAGTTCCCATGTCTCTGACAAAGGAGCAGCCTTTCTTTCTAAATTATATATCCAGAGTGATTCATACCAAGGATTTAAGCTATTTAAGTCTTTAGTGATTAAACCTGTATTTTAAATTATATCTGATAAACAATTAACAACAAATACAGGTCTTCAACATGGTTGTAATATGTTCCTTGTATCATGAACCACATGAGGCCTTACATTATATGCTAACAGAAGTTTTTGGACATTACCTCAAGAGCTGCTCCCCAGATCAATGTCCTGTGTAATACAGAACTGAAATGCTGTAGAAAGTTTGATGGCTGAAGTTTCGTCTTGCATAATATAAATTTCAATGTCAATCCCTATTCAACTTTTATGTTAATAAGTCTCTATCCTCAGTTTTTAATCAAGATTATATTATATAAGATTAGAAATAGCAACTATGCTCTCCAGGATTTTGAGGAGGAAAAATGAAATGCAAATTTAATAATGGATAGTCCCTGACTTACAACAGTTCAATTAGTGACTGTTCAAAGTTAAAACAACACTGAAAAGAGTGACCTATGACCATTTTTCACATTAACGGCCATTGCAGTATACCCATGGTCATATGATCAAAATTCAGATGCTTGGCAACTGATTTGTATTTATAATGGTTGCAATGTGAGCAACTTTCTGAGAAGCTTAGTCAATGGGGATGTCAGATTCACTTAACAACTGTGTTACTAATTTACCAACTGCAGTGATTCACTTAACAACTGTGGCAAGAAAGATCATAAAATAGGGCAAAACTCTCTTAACTGTTTCATTGAGCAACAGAAATTTTGGGCTCAATTGTGGTCGTAAGTTGAGGACTACCTTTAATAAAAATGGAAGTAGGAGTATGGTACAATTGTGATCTTTTAGCTTCCAGAAGTTTACTCTGATGGATATGAATTTTATGGAGAGGGTTTTACAAATAAAGCAAGTAGGACTTTGAAATCCTCCTTTGGGAAGAGGTTACCCTACATCTATTTATGTTTTCTTCTTTTTCTATTTTGATAGTAAGAATGCTTTACTGAAGGATGTCATGGCCCCAGGCACTCCCAAGGTAAGTGAGCCAAATCTAGTAATCTTTTGTTAATTTCCATTATCTTTTCTCTTTCTACAAATGTTACATTATTTATCGGATATAATTTCTCCTTTCATCTTTCTTCTGCTTTTTTCCATGGTGCACAGAATCTTCTTTCCTTCCTTCCTTCCTTCCTTCCTTCCTTCCTTCCTTCGCATTATTCTTTCTCAGTCTGTCCTTCCTTCCTTCCTTCCTTCCTTCCTTCCTTCCTTCCTTCCTTCCTTCCTTCCTTCCTCCTTCCTTCCTTCCTTCCTTTCCTCACTCACTCACTCACTCACTCACTCACTCACTCTACAACAATTGTTGGGCATAGGATGCTTGTTAAAGCCATTACTGTCTTAATGCATACAGATCCCTCAGGATAGTATCTTGGTGCATAGTGAAGATATTTAGAAAATGGGCAGAATAATTATTCTAAAATAGTTATAATGTAGTATAATATTAGCCTCTAAACCCTGTACCTTCATTATGAATGTTTGGAAAGCTGAGCATGCCTGTTCTCTTTACCAACTATTCATATATTGGATCATAGAGATAGTGTTACAGTTAGTGCAGGGTTAAACTATATAGAGCTACAGAGTTAGGATGCTGGCCATATTTCCCTGCAAAAGTGTGCTTCGCGCAATTGAGAGTCATGGTGTCACATTTTATCATAAGCTTCTAGTGTTATGTGTATTATGTCCTATGTTATAGTGTTTTAGTACTGCTCTAGCAGATTAAGACCCATGTTTATTAATAATAGCAAATGCAACTGAGGCAACCAGGAAAATGCAGAATGCAAGAAAAGGTTTCAGTTACAAATCAGGAATCTTCAGACTTGCATTTGAGATTTAAAAATGTAGAAAATGAAAGAGCATCATGAGAAAAAGCTCATCTCATACTTTCTGTTTATGCTCATTCAAATACCAAGTCTATCTCTTCAAATACCAAGCCTGAAAAAGAATTAAATCAGCATATTAGCTGTTTGGAGGTAAATATTTGTGACAGTTACTAGATAACCAATAAAAGTCCTTTTCTCCTAGCAGGGATGAATCTTAGAAGCTTCAAACAGCAAAGAATCTAATTTGTTTTGAAGGAGGGGATTAAAGCAGAATAGTGGAAGGGTCCTATGTAACCAAAATTACATATCTGCTGGGACCACAGATTCTCTTTTTCTGTGCAACCTCTCTCCTGAAAGAATATTCAGAAGGATCTTCTGGTGGTTTTTTCCCCCAGCCATTTGGCCAAAAATTGTTATTAGCATTTGGATGAAGAGCTGGCTTGCAGATCCAAAAAAGTATACTTAAAACAAGGCCAAACGTACAATGACTATGCTGGCTGATTGTCCTGGGAGTTGTTGTTCCTCAGCATCTGGAAAGCCACAGATTCCCTACTCCTAATGTACGGCTTTAATTTGCTGCATTATTATCCATAAGGAACTGTCATTCATGACACTCATGACAAGGTGTTAGAACAGATGTGTTAGGACTATAACTGCCTCTTGAGCTTCTTTTGACTAGGAATTCTGGGAATTGTAGTCCCAATGCATCTGGAGGGCGGACGATTGTGGAAGCCTGAGTTTCTGTATATTCAGTCACTTTGCTCAATTATATGGGTGAATCCCTCTTGATTGTGTTTAATACTCTCTTTCTCTATACATTATTACAATTACTGATTACAGCAAAAACTCCTTGGGCAACTCCTGGTCTTTCCTTAAGATGCAGAAATTCTTTCTCTTAATGCTAACACATCCTCATCAGCTTTCATCAGCATGAAATCCTAAATATAGTATCTAATAAGGACTTCCTTAGGAATGAATATTGTTATGATAAAACACAAATGTGTACTGTAGTTTACAATTTTCTGTTTCCTGCTCTATCTGCTGTTCCTGGTCCCGAACCAATGTTTAACACAATTTCTTGTTACATAAATTTCTATTTAGTTTTATTTGGTACACCTTTTCTAGAAATGGAATTCCCAAGATTCTTGTTTATTCATTTTGAAGATTTCACTGTTTGATCTCCAGGGCTGCTAGCATATTCAAATAATAAAAGATAAATAAAAGTTATAGTATTTGCATCTACAACTGGTGGCAGAAATATGACAGAAGTAGGGCAAGGTTGGTGGGCAGACTTTAGGAAAGTACAGATTTGCCAGTAGGCTACTACATTCTTACCAAACAAGTTTCTCTAAGAGGTGGTACTGCTTCTGAAAGTAAGTTTGACTATATCTGCACTTGCTGGTTATTGCATTTACTCCAAATGCTACATCCTTTTTTTCTGAATGACTCGCTTTGAATCAAAAGCACCAATCCCCACAAAATAAATTTTTCAGGGTTATCAGGTAGTTGGTGACACTTTTGAATGGGAGCCAGTTCAGTCCTCAGCTGTACCCAGTATCTGTTTCCTGCCATAGATTGCTCCCAAAGCCCAACATAAGTATTAGACTGCATATGGAATCATATGGTAGGCAGCAGAAGAATGGAACTAGGAAGTGACTGAGCTCTTGTTTGAAGATATTGTTGTTAGTTGGCCTGATAATTTTCTTGGCAGATATTTGACTTGGCCAACTCTTGACAGATTGTTGCATTATGTACTTGCAATGGGATGTAAAAAAATATTAAGTGTCAAATAAATCAGAGTCTCATTCCACTCAATTTTCCTATCTAAGATAACTGGAGCTGGAACAGACCAATTTCTCAGATGTATATATGTATGAACAGTTCTCTGCATCTGTCTATTCTTTGGTCACTAGATAAAACCAGACTTGTCTTTCTCTTGGAGAGGAAGAAAGAAATAGCTGACATTAGTCTTTATTCCTAAGCCAAAGTATATTTCCATTTTGTTGATATATCCATAAGGCTGGGCCAAGGATCATGACTTGGAATCACTGACACAGTGTCAGTACAAATGTGGCCATAACAAATTCTTTTTCCATTGCTATTTGTAAGAAAAAAGAATTCCAGTCAATTTTGTAACATAAAGTAATTCCCTCACTATGGCCTTTTCCACTCAAGACTCTATAAATAATGTCTGGATTCCTTCCTTCCTTCCTTCCTTCCTTCCTTCCTTCCTTCCTTCCTTCCTTCCTTCCTTCCTTCCGTCCTTCCTTCCTTCCTTCGTAAGGCCACACTTGGAATACTGCATACAGTTTTGGTTGCCACGATGTAAAAAGAGCCGAGGTGGCGCAGTGGTTAGAGTGCAGCACTGCAGGCTACTTCAGCTGACTGCTAGCTGCAGTTCGGCGGTTCAAATCTCACT
>QLTV01002530.1:4382715-4394179 GCA_003457575.1 Thermophis baileyi | reverse complement strand
CTGTAAATCTGTCCATTTTTAATAAATGTAACGCTTCAAAGCATTCAACCTAGAACTAAGGAGAAATTTTCTTTTAGAACAATTAATCCATGTAACAACTTGCCTCCAGAAGTTGTGAATGCTCCAACACGGGAAGTTTTTAATAAGATGTTGGATGTCTGAAGGTCTGAAGTGGTGTAGGGTTTCCTGCCTAAGCAGGGGGTTGGACTAGAAGACCTCCAAGGTCCCTTCCAACTCTTCTATTCTATTCTATTCTATTCTATTCTATTCTATTCTATTCTATTTTTTTTCTTTCTTTCTTTCTTTCTTTCTTTCTTTCTTTCTTTCTTTCTTTCTTTCTTTCTTTCTTTCTTTCTTTCATTGCGTGGTGGTGGCACAATGGTTAGAATGCAGTATTGCAAGCTAATTCTGCTGACTGCCAGGAGTTCGATTTTCATCGGCTCAAGGTTGACTCAGCTTTCCATCTTTCCGAGATCGGTAAAATGAGGATCCAGATTGTTGGGGGCAATATGCTGACTGTAAACCGCTTAGAGAAGGCTGTAAAGCACTATGAAGCAGTATATAAGTCTTAAGTGCTATTGTTAGTTCTTTCTTGACTTTGCTTTTAATAGTTTTTTTAAAATCAATTAAGAAGAAAATGAGCAAAATAAAAGAAACAAAAATAAAATAGATTTTCAAGCAATACTGTATAACATTAATTTTTTTTAAAAAAAATAGAAACATTAAATTAGTGTTGAAAATCAAAATATCTTCAATTTATCAATTTAGGGCTTTATTAAAATCAAGCACCCTACTCCTGTCTCCCCTAATATGGGCATTGTGCAGATGCATAAATGCATTGATGCATAACTGTCAGAATGCTCAACAACAAACATGCTGTAATGAAACTCTGCAAAGTAGATGGAGTATTTTTATAGCTTATTTACAATTTCTATTTGCAAATGTTTTATTTTGTTTTCCAAATATATGAGCTAATGAGTGCTTGATCACTAAATCTAGATGTCCAGTCAGTTTTAAATTCCTTTTCCCAAAGCTCCTTCATAGCTTATTAGACCATTTTTTGTCTGTGCCCAGTTATTAAAATCTCAAAGGAGAAAGTACTTGATGAAATTGTCTCCAGATATTTTACTATAGACAATGTGCTCTTTTCTGAAATTTCTCTCTAGAGTTTAAGTTGGGAAAGATATGATATAGTATCAGGGCCCTTTGGGTCTATAGATGTTAGAAACAGCATTGCTAGGTACTTCTATGATGACCTTGGGGAAATTATAAAATACCTCAGGGCTTCATATTTAAAAGTAAAAGACAATTAAAAGATGAATAATTAAATCTGCTCACTGTGGCTGTAGGGAGAAGGAAAAAACCAAAGAACTGTCTATTGTTTTTGAAATATGTCAGTAGTTAGGGCTAGTATTCATGCCAGAGAAGATAGTAAGAATATTGGTTCTATATAAATAAGATAAAAATCTGATTTACTGAGACAGTGGTCCTAAATATTGTTTGTTGAAAGGAAATTTTATTGAAATCAGTGAGTTTACTTCCAGGCAAATAAATTTAAGGTCAAAATGTCTTTTCTATTTTTCCATCTTTTTTTAATTTTTCAGGAGAAATAGAAACTATCTGGCTCTGATTACTTAACATTAGTTCAAACATAGTTCATAATTCAAGCTTATGAACTGTGAGGTAGACAATAAAGGTGCTCTAATCTGAAATCAAGTTCAAGCATGACTTCTCTCCAAACAACCAAATAGAAATTTATTGAAATGCTTTAAGTTTTAGGAACATTGCCTAAATCTTACAGTAGATTTATATTTTAAAAATATCTCAAGTTCAATGCAAGGCGGAGAATTAGCTAATGGCAATCAATGTAGAAAATATTAAATTAAATCAGGAGTGGGGAATGATGGACATTTGATGACTTGTGGACTTCAACTCCCAGAATTCCTGAACGAACCATACCGGCTCAGGAATTCTGGGAGTTGGTCCCCAAGTCCTAAAGGGGCCATAGTTCGCCACCTCTGAGGTAAAAGGACCAATGCTATGATGCAGATTGATGTAGATTTGAAGTGGTTTGATGTGATTATGATGTTACAAAAGGGTAGAAAATGAAAGTATCCTACATCCATGCAAACTGGAATAAGTCGTCTTCTCCCTCAGTTCCCTTTGCAGCATAGATTTAGGGCACTTGTCTCAGGTGTAACACAAACTAAGGGTCAAGTTGTCAGAATGTTCCTTCATCACACATTTTTGCATTAAATGCTTTTAAGTCTTCTTGAAGTCAGGTTTGGATACCCAAAAGGGGCCAATGGGAGTCTGAGTTTACCTGGTCTTGAAAAAGTGCCCGAAAATAAAAATGCTGGTGTTCACAACTTGGAACTGATACTTCTGGTGCTATGATAAAGCACAACAGAGGCTGCTATCATTCATTGCATTGGGGTTACAGTTCTCAAGTGATAACAGCTATTAACAACACTTTGACTGCTTCCCCACTATGCAGGGGAGGGCAGGAAACAGAAAACATGTCAAGCCATCACCTCCATGTTAAGTGATAAGTACCTATTTAGATGGCAGAGTTAAAGTCCAACGCATCAGGCAGGAAACACTTACCTCAGAGAGAAGGAAAAGGCCAGAGCGAGATACAAAAAGCAGGGTTAGGGTATTTGTTGTGCTGACAGCAGCTGTGATTGATTGTTTAAAAGAAATAAACTGCCTGTGTTTTCAGGGCTATCAAAAAGCAGGAGCCCAACACTTAATAGTTTCAAATGGGTGGCCTTGAAAGGAAACAAAGTGTCACTGCTGCCAGCTCACCGTTTGCCACTACTGACTCTTGACCTGCCTCTTAGAGAGGGGAGGAGGCAGATAGGATGGGAGAGTGGCAGTGAACATGCATTGCAATTGTGAGGCCTTTTTCAGTGTGATGATGGGACAGACCAGCTGGATCTGTAAATGGAAGTAAAAAGGAAAAGTGGGAAGAAGTGATAGGAAAAGACTGGAGGGGAGTGAAAAGGAAAAGTATGGAAATAACCTCAGATCCACAACCTTGCATTGGGTAAGGGCTTCAGAAATGAAGGGACCTATGTGATTTTCCACTGAGAATTACCATAAGCTCATTTGCACTTAATCACAATACACTTGTGTCTGGCATCTTTTCTTTTTCCTGCCATGTCCTTCCAATATTTTTAAAGCTCGTCCCCAGCCCAGAAGTGAGACAGATTTAAGACATCCTTAGATCAGAAATAACCCACAGACTATTTTTAGAGGACGTGTCCTCATGATCCAGGCTCTGTCTCATCCTCAGTCTACTGGCATGGCAGCCTAAATTCTGGTCTTAAAATAGCATTTTCTTCATTTCTTCTGACACAGGTTTTGTAGTACAAGCAATTTATGACATCTCATTCACTACCTTAATGATGATTTGATCAGGGATCCTATTGGCTGTTTATGGCTGCTGTGATCCCACCCTGTCCCATCATTGGACAATGCCCTCCATGCCCTTTTTGATTTGAGCTGTAGGAGAAGCCAGTTATCTGATTTTTATTTCTACATAATGCCAGATCTGTGCATCACAAAGTGCCACCTGAAAGACTACTAGATTTCTTATTAAAATATTTCAAGAGAGTTGCTTGAAAGGAAAAATTGGCTGCAGGTCAATTCAAACCGGGAAAGAAATACATTAATTGTTTTGTCCCAAATGAGTGCAAAAGAGAGATTAGTTCTGCTTGAGTTCAGACCACTATTCCAGCTATGTATCTAATCACTGGCATAGCCCAGTTGTTAATTGCTTTGATGGTATTTCCTCCACTGAGTTTTGACTTTTAGATCTTCACTCTCATGATATATTTATATTTACTTCTAACCTTCTTCTTGACTTCAGTGTGATTGATGCTGTCAGCTTCAAGGATGACCAGGTGATCTTCATCCAGACTCTTGATGTTATTTCCATAGGGCATCTTGATTCCTTCAGTTTTTGGTATTTTCTCCTGTTGATGGTAAGAGTGGCACATTTGCCCAGTTCAAACTCAATTGCAATATCTTGGCTGCATATGCAGACAGTGTTGAGCAGCGATTCTATTTCAGATGGGGTTTTTCCATATAGCTTCAGATCGTCAATGTAATGGAGATATAGAATAGCCTGGCAGATATTTTCAATAGCAGTATTGTTGACAAGGGAAACAGTCCAATAACAAATGGTGGTGGTGGTAATAGTGAATCTCCTTGAAAGATTCCTTTTTTGATATTAACCTCTCTCTATCACCATTGATCAGCAGCCCTGTCTTCCATTGTGCCATCGATCTTTGCACAGAGCTTCTGATGTTCTACTGACTCCTGTTATTTCTAGGAATTTGATTATCCAATCATGTGGCAGGCAGTTGAATGCATTCTTCTAATCAATCCATGATACCTTCTAGTTGGTCTTCCTTCTCTTACACTTTTCTAAAATCATTTTGTCAATTAGGAGCTGATCTTTTGTTACTCTGCTATTAGGGTAGTTTCCTTTCTGCTCAGGTGGAAAAAGCTTCTGTTATATGCTGTTGTGCAACAGCTACCACATCAATTACTAATTTGAAACTTGTTGGTAAGCAGGTAATTGGCCTGTAGTTCTCTTGTGCTGCCCCTTTTGATGGAGTTTTTTAATCAGGTAAGTTTTGCTTTTTCTTAACCTTTATACTTTGGCCACCTAATGAGAAGAGAGGACTCATTGGAAAAGACCCTGATGCTGGGCAAAATTGAAGGCAAAAGGAGAAGAGGACAGCAGAGGATGAGATGGTTAGATAGTGTCATTGATGCAACAAATATGAATTGGAGCAAACCTGGGAGACAGTGGAGGACAAGGGAGCCTGGCATGCTATGGTCTGTGGGGTCGCAAAGAGTCAGACACGACTTAGCAACTGAACAACAACCAAGGTTTTGCTAGATGTTAACCAATCTTCAATTTCATCTCCTTGCAGTAATTGTTAAACTGCATGGCAATGAGTGAGTGTAAACCAGTCAGATGTTTCAACCCAAAACCATGCAGTTCATCTTCACATGTTAACCAATTCTTGATTTTCCTTGCCCTTTACTATACAATTTCTGCTGTTATTACAGGTTATTTCATTTCAGCTTCTTTTTTATTCCTGTTCCCCTCTTTTATCCAAGTTGCATTCTTGTTGTGTTTCTTTGGGTTGTCCCATATTCAGAACTGCACTATTTCTTCTTTGTCAAGTGTTGACTGGTTTATTGCAGCCTCTCTTATTAATGGATTGGTAGAAACATTTCTAATTCAATTGAAATTGGAAATTCTGCCTGTAGTGTGCAATTCAAGCTTTGTGTCTGCTCATCTTCTTGGCTATAGCTCTTATTTGCTGCTTTTCTTTCATTTGTTCTAGCTTGCTTGCATCTGATGTTAGCATGCTGATCTTATTTTCCAACCTGAGCTTCCATTTTGGTGGTGTACTGTTTGGCGTGTTTGTTAATTTTGCATCTAAGATATTCAGTTATAATGCTTCCATGTCGTACATTAGTTAGTGTGTTTCTTGCAGTGAGCTGGTGCTTATATTTGATATTATAGTATTGGCATCTTTTAATGCTTGTGCTAGCTGTTTCTTCGGAACAAGCTGCAATCAGGCAATCTTACTCTGTTGTTCTTCTGCTCTATATATTCAGTTATTCTTTCTTTCAACTCCTCTTGTTTTTTAGTTAGAGGACTTTGTTCTTTCTGAGGAGAAGGCAGAAGAGAAGATGCCTGGTTTGGGAATGAAAACAATTCAATATCTATGCTGAGATTGTGAACAATTCAATATCTATGCTGGCATCTTCTACTGATGATTCCCACTGATTTGTCTCTACAGTCTGAGCTACTTCTGGCAAGGCTTTGGTTTTTTGGCATGAGTAGTCTCTTGCAGTTCTTGCAGTTCTACTTCAATGAATGCTTTATTTAGTATTATAAATTGATATTGATCTGCTAGCTTCTTTTCAGTTATTTCTGATTCTAGATGTTGTCCTTTCCAGAACTAGTGCATTTTTTAGATATCCTCTTCTGAATCCTCTTCTTGATGAACTTGATTTGTAATAACTGATCATTGTTTCTTTGTTATTATTAATCTTAATAGTAATAAGGTAGTAATGGTCCTAGTGTTACCAGGCTGTATTATTATATTTCAGTTGGATCCAGAGAATCATAAAAAATATACAAATAATAATTTCTGCATACTTCCTTTGCCAGGGTAATAATAATAATGAGAAGGTTGAGCTGTATTTTTTGTTTGTTTATTTGTATGCATCTTATCAGTATATACAGTACCTCTATTGGCTGTTATATCTCAGAGTATAAGGGAATACATTGAACTGGTGACACTCCAACCTTATGTAGAGGTGCTATTAGTCTGGATTCATTTTTCCTAATTAAATAAAGCCCATCTCTTGTTTCTTATTGAAAAGATAGAGTTCTGGAATTTAAGTTTCAGGCTTCTATCCTGTAGTAGGAAAAATTCATGTACTAAAAAGAAACAGATTATGAAGTTCAAATTAAAGAAAAGTTGATCAATTTATAATATTGTTGTAGGTTTTATACAGGTTCCTACATTTTAAAACCCATTGCTTAAAGAATCTTCATTATGAATATGTATTCATAATTAAATAAAACCCACTGCAGTCTTTTCATAGAAATAAACCAATGTAGCCTGAGCATATTTTGTTGTTTATAAAAATATTGCCCTAAATATCAATTTATGTTGCAAGTTTAGAGAATGTGTAATCCTCCCAATGTTGCTGAGCTAAAATATCCAGAAGCTCCAGCCAATAGGATCAGGGTTTTAGAAACATCTAGAAAGCAGCTCGGGGGGGGGGGGGGATTTTTTTCCTAAATAGTCATGTATAGGAAAACTTTGTTAGGCGATTATGGGTGCTTAATTTATGATTGACTAAAGCTCCAGTTTAAGAATACACAGGATTGAGAACCTACTATCTCTCTGGGCAATCTTGTTCCATTATTTAATTACCAACTTTGCAGAACAAAGTGCACCCTAATTTCAATTTGTCATGTAATGTTGTAACTGAGCATTTATGCTTAGCTTATGATTCAGAGGGGGATTCATCGAATTGGAAACCATTAGTGCAGAAGCAGAAAAGAAAAGACAGTTGCTTCTATGAGCAATAGAGACTATGGTTATTTGGAAAGGTGGCAGGGGAAAGAAGCAAGGATGAAAGCAAGCCTTGGACAAGATTGATAGCCTCGTTGCCATTAAGAAAAAAATTAGCCGATGGCGGCTATCATATTAAAGGGTGAAGAAGCCGTGAATTATTTTCTTAAAGATCTTATCACTTACAATGATAATTTTACTTTCCAAAAGGCCATTTTTAATGAGGTGAGCCAGGCAAAAAGTCATGATTTAATGCCAGATTTTTTTTCCCCAAACACATTTTACTGCTTTTTTGTCCATGTTTAAAAAGCACTGGTGACCTTTTTTTTATTTAGCTTGCCCCAGGTGTAATGCTCAAGCTGATCCTCTTAGGGTTTATAGTCTCAGTAGAGAGTGCCTTTACCCAGCAGAGGGATGATTTAAAGGAGAGATAGAAATATGATGTCTCACTGGCACTTGGACAAATCTGTTGCTCTGCTTTTCAACAGTGAAATGGTAGTTTGCCATAGAATTGTGTGTGACAGGGCATGGAGCTGTGGCAGAGAAAGATTGAATTAGTTCTTTTCTTTCCTAGAAAAATTCAGAGAAAAGCAGGGGGACTCCAGATTTCTGGTGCATGCTTCTGTATATGTTTTGCATATTCTGTAAAGCAGTTTGGATCCATTGTCCATGTTAGACTATAGAACAGGGGTGTCAAACTCGCAGCCCGCGGGCCAGAAGTGTCACATGCTGGCCACACCCTCCCCCGGTTTAGCGAAGGGGGGAAAAGTTGCGATATGTCACGTGACGACAATGTGTCATCGCGAGTTTGACACCACTGCTATAGAATATATTGTAACTATGAGGAAAACAGTATCAAGGGTTTTCAGTTTTCAATATATACTTATTTTATGATTACTTGAGATCATAGATTTTCTAAGAATTTTTTCCTCTCAGAGGAACAAAAGTAGAATGGTTCAGTTCAAAAGATAAAGGGAAAACTTTTTTTAATAGCTTTGTCTGCTTTTTCTAATTGCAACCATTCCAGCAGTAGCATCAAGAATCTTTCATAGATCAAGAAAAATGGCCTAATTTGAGCAAATTCATAGATACAATGAGCTCTCTTTCCCCCATTGGCAGTAAATCCTTGGGAAGAAAGGTTGCTAGAGTATTACATTATTTTTTGAATAGTAATTTTATTAAAACTTACAATTAAAAAGAGAAAAACTGATGCAAATTAAAAAAAGAATAAAGGGGGGAAATGAAAAGTGCAGAAATGAAAAAAATAAAATACTATCTAAACTGTTAGTCCATCAATTCCAAAAGAAAAAAAACTTGGATCTCAATTATATATTAATCTTTAAAATCCTCTGAATCAGTGTATGTATTTGAACTCAAAATTTTCTAAATTTTTTATATGTCCTTCAAAGATGATAAAATGTCTCATTTTATTGTTCACATTTGCAACATAAATTTTAAGTGCCTTTATAGATTCTAGAAAATTTCTCTGGTGACACGTACCAAGGAATATGTGGTTCCTGACTGTCCTATTATGTAAGGTAAAGGTAAAGGTTCCCCTCGCACATATGTGCTAGTTGTTCCCGACTCTAGGGGGCGGTGCTCATCTCCGTTTCAAAGCTGAAGAGCCAGCACTGTCCGAAGACGTCTCCATGGTCATGTGGCCGGCATGACTAAATGCCGAAGGCACACGGAACGCTGTTACCTTCCCACCAAAGGTGGTCCCTATTTTTCTGCTTGCATTTTTACATGCTTTCGAACTGCTAGGTTGGCAGAAGCTGGGACAAGTAACGGGAGCTCACTCCATTACACAGCGCTAGGGATTCGAACCGCTGAACTGCCGACCTTTCTGACAGACAAGCTCAGCATCTTAGCCACTGTGTCCCTATGTCCTATTATGTGTGAAGGGGCATTAGATCTTTAACTAGCATACTTCACACCTGGAGTCCCGCCAATTTTCTACAACTAGTTCCTCTTTTTCCTCTCCTACTGAAAAGATCAAGGGCTGATATATTGAAGACTATTTGGGTGTGTCCCATTTTAGTCATTGCCACTGGAGAACCAGTACCAGTGATATGTCTATACTGACAACATTTTCTGCTGATATAACTCAAGGAGAGTTACTGCTATCTTTCCAGTAGAATTTTCTGCTGGTAGAAAATGAATTTATTTTAATTCTTGTAGCCATCCAACTGACCTTTGGCTAGCTTTGGAATCAGATCTTTAATGTAGGACCAAATACTTTAGGATAAAAATTTTACTTTATACAAATGAGTATATTGTCCTAACCACAGAGATAATTGGTCTTTCTGGTTCCTATGCAATAAATACTCAAGTAGGCTTGTGCCTTTGAAGACCAATATTCTAGAACAGGGGTGTCAAACTCAAGGGCCAGGGCCGGATCCGGCCCACGGGGTACTTAGATCTGACCCGCGGGGCCACCCTGGAAACAGCGAAGGACCGGCCCGCGGTGCTTCTACCAGTGAAAACGGGCTCCCGAGCTCCGTTTTCGGCTGCCATGGCCTCCTGCGACCCTCTGCCAGTGAAAACGGAGTTTGGGAGGGCCACCACAGGCACCCCCGACAGGAGTGATGCCGAGCTGGCCACGCCCACCCTGGCCACACACCCCCCACCCCCTCTGAGGTCAAACAAAACCCTGATGCGGCCCTCAGTGAAATCAAGTTTGACACCCCTGATCTAGAATGTTTTCTTGCTGAGCTGTGTGATCCTACTACTTTCCACTTAATGTTAAATTGCCCAAATCTCTTCTTTTACTGCCATACCAGTATTTAGTGAGGAATATTCTCACTAAAAAGAATATTGTACTTTTTCTCATGCTCAATTTGCTTGTGTGCTGTTTCCCCCCGCCCCACTTCGTAAAATGTTTTTTTCTTTTATCCTGAAAAGGTATATATTTTTCATGACTTGTTATTAACACGTTTCTTTAACTTAAATCTCTTTGCAATTATTTCAGCTTTAGGTGCAAATTCCCACCCTCAGACATTTGCAGTAAATGGGTATCTTGAATATCTGGATGAAGAACTTTGTGAAGACTCAATGTCCATTGCCAGAATTTCATGCCTCAGATATGATGGAACATTGTTCTACCTCTTTCATGCCTCACTCTTTGAGGAGGCTTTAACAGCTATTACTGTGTTTCCCCGAAAATAAGACAGGGGCTTATATTTTTTTGAACCCCGAAATATGGCCTTGGCCTTATTATCGGGGGAGGGGGATTATTATTTTGGGGGTGCAGTAGGCGGCGAGCGTGGGACCGGATGTCCCATCGCCGCTGCCTCCCCTCCCTGCCGCCACCGCCTTGTGGAGCAGGACTCAGCAAGGCTTGTTGTGCCGTTGTATGCACGAACTGCAGGACTGCCGCAAGCTTCATCATACCGGCACAGCTGGGGTCCTGGGCCTGCAGTTCGTTCATGCAACGGCACAACAAGCCTTGCAGAGTCCTGCTCCATGAGGCAGTGGCGGTGGCGTGACGAGTCTCACAGAGACTCATTTCTGGCAGGTGGGATATGTTGGGCCGCGAGACGCGTGTCCTACCTGACACTTGTAGATCCGTCACGTTCCTCGGCATTGTGTCCAGAGAAGCCCATTGTAAAAGAAAACTTCTCGCGAGTTCAATCAAA
Organism: Thermophis baileyi; assembly: GCA_003457575.1. Classification (NCBI taxonomy): domain Eukaryota; kingdom Metazoa; phylum Chordata; class Lepidosauria; order Squamata; family Dipsadidae; genus Thermophis; species Thermophis baileyi. The sequence continues at coordinate 4,383,420 of QLTV01002530.1, read as the reverse complement.
CTTCTCGAACTCGCGAGAAGTTTTCTTTTACAATGAGCTTCTCTGGACACAATGCCGAGGAACGTGACGGAGCTACAAGTGTGAGGTAGGACGCGCGTCTCATGGTGGGGCGCAATTTGGGGTGGCAGGTCGGGCGCGGCGGGGTGGGGCGGGCCGTGAGACGTGCGTCCTACCTGGGACTTGTAGCTCCGTTGCGTTCCTCGGTGTTGTGTCTACTGACCCTCCCCCGCCTCCGGCTCTCGAGCGAAGCGGGAGGGAGAAGAAACTATCGCGGGCTGCCTGAGGAAGCCAAGCTCACAGTCAAACTTCTAGCCAGGCTCAGCGGCAGAAGCAGCCCGGCACGCGCTTGTCTCTTCCAAACTCTCTCTCTCGGCGCGGTGGGGGGGAGTGCACGTAAGACACAGCACCAGGAGAAGGAAACGTTTGGCTGCACGCTGGACGCAATAAATCTTTCTCCCCTTTCGCTCCAAGAGGCTGTGCAGGCGTGATAAGTCTCACGAAGACTCATTTCTGGCGGAGTTTGGAAGAGAGAAAGATTTCTTGCATGCAGCGTGCAGCCAAAAGGTTCCTTGTCCCTGGTGCTGTGTCTTACATGCACTCTTCCCCCCCCTGCCGAGGGAGGGGGGGGGGCGCGGTTGGAAGAGACAAGGAAGCGTGTGCCCGGCTGCTTCTGCCGCTGAGCCCGGCTACAGTAGAAGTTTGGCT
>QLTV01002530.1:4359178-4381428 GCA_003457575.1 Thermophis baileyi | reverse complement strand
AAGGGGAGGGGAGCCTCGATCCCTGCCTCGCCACCCCATCGCAGGCAGGAGCGTGTTTCAAAACGCCATAGGCAGAGCCCAGAGGAGCCGAGCCAGTCTCGTGGGGTCTGCGTGCACCTGCCTCTCGCTTAGTCTCGCTCTCCCGGCCAAAAGAGTGCCTGCCGCAAAAAGAGTGGCTCCCGGCATGCCCCCCCTTTCCCCGGAAAGTAATGGGGGGCCTTATTTTTGGGGGGGTTGGGCTTATTATTGGGACATGTCTTATTATAGGGGAAACACGGTACTATGATTTCTGTGAGAGCATATTTGTTCTCCGTCCCAGATGCCTCTCTACATCACCAGCTTCAAATAGATACCCTGTTTCCCCCAAAATAAGACATCCCCTGATAATAAGCCCAATTGGGCTTTTGAGTGCATGGCAATAGGGCCAAGCACTTATTTCAGGGTTCAAAAAAAATATAAGACAGGGTCTTATTTTTGGGGGAACACGGTAATCAAGTTCTTCCCTTGAGATCAGGGACTTTGATTCCAACTGGCTGTGACAATCTGCAGTATCCTGACTCCAGGAATATTGCTTCTATCTCTGGTATGGCACTCAAGAAGACTAACTTGGGATATATTTTGCTGTTTCCATAGGAAGAAATATAACACAAATTCTTATGCACACAGCAATGCAGCATCAAGTCCTGCACTTTTTGTACTGGCGAGATGAAACATTAACCATTCTGCTACAGTCATTAGTTGCAGGCCAATCAGTTTCCTTTTTATTAACACTGCTACCTTTATGGCATTATTTGATTTTAGAAGCATCTCAGCCTCAGCAGCATTTTGGTGTCCTACCTTATTTGAAAAGATTTGCAAGAATTTCTCCTGAGAACCAACCACATATTGGCTCTTGGTCTCAGTATTTTACCCAGACTTAGTCACTTGATTGGTGCAATTTATGTTTATGCCCTAGTGGTTTGACATCAACATGGGGATTCCTTCCTATGCTGCATTCCTGATTGTAGCAAATGATCCTGTTCTCTTTGTTATTAATCCATATTTTTTTCATATCGGTAGGAACAATATGGTGTTCATAGTTGAAGATCTCTGTCTTAGAATTTTTATTGCCAACTGCTTTCTTGGTATATCTCCTTGCTTTGCTAAATGACCATTACCTAGAAAGTATTTGTGTTTTCAGTGTGGGACTGATAGTTTTCTATAGTTTTATCTTCAGATTCGTCTTTATATCTAAGCGGTCCTTACTTATGGCACAGTAGTGGATTTCTTTGGAATTAGCTTTGACTTAAATATCTAGCCAGCTCTTGCTACCACAGGAATTTCTGCTTTCATTTCCCTCTATAGTTGTTTCAGTGACTATACACTCACTTCCTTAATCTATTTAGTAGCTTCTACTTACACCAACTTATCAGTCATTTCTGATATTTCATGGCCAATTATGCATTAAGGTCCAGAATATTATATTTCATATCCAGACTTAACCACTGTATACCAGAACTGTCATCATTACCTGATCCGGCATTGGGACATCAACTTCTGTAACCAAAGGTGTTTTGACATATCCAGAACATTTCCTGAATATGTCCAGGGCTGAATAACAATATTTTTTTTAACTACTCTATCCCAAATTCTGTTATAGTTGATTCTTCAAAGAATAGACTGACTTAAAATGCCTTCCACACTAATGAATAAGGAAAGATGAAAACCTCTGGAATTTTCCTTTCAGCTCACCATGCATCCATGGCTCACTATTAGTATTTTTCTATGGGAGAAGATGGCTATGGTTTTTGAACGTTTACTTGAGGACAAGAATCTTTTGGTTTAGATATTTTATGCAGAAGCTTGCCATTTATTTGAGCCACAAATCAATACATCCTGCCATGTTGCAGACTGTGCATAAAATAATATAGCTGGAGCTTTTTCCCTCAGGAGGCATGCATGGCTGCACTTCTCTGGCCTTGTCAATGAAGATCAGCCCCTATCAAAGATTTGCCATTCAGTGATGCAGGCCTCTTAACAATAGGATGGATGATACCTTATATAGAATTCACTAGTTGAGAAATAAGCCGAATACATGGGGATTAATTCACAACCATTTGCTCATCTTTTCAATAGTGGGGCATACCGTATATCTTCATATTGACAATGTCCTAAAAGATAGTCAGTACTTCAGTTAACCAAGAAAACAGAATTTGAAGATTTGTTGGCTTCAAAACCAACAGTGATTAATTTAGTCAATTGTGGCATTATTCGCCACAATAACAGTTGTGATGTTCTTTCTGGTTGAATGCTGGACCCTCATTTCTCCACCTCCTATTCTGACTTTGAGGAATCATGCAGATAGCTATTTCAGTGGAAAGGAAAAACAATCAACACCCAGACCTTGTGGCATTATAATTATCCTTCACTGTCCTAATAGTTTTGATCTTCAGATTTCCATCAACTGGGTGAAGATAGATTATGCTGTATTCCCTTCTATATTCATTTTCACTTCAGGCCACAGTCATATTGTATCTTTTGATTAACAATATGTTGAATTTGTATTTGTTAAATTCCATTTTATAATCCAGCAAGTATTGATGTCACTTGGAAACCTCCTGCTGTCTAATGTTGTAAGACCAAATATACAGCCTTTACATCAGTAGTGGGTTCTAAAACCCTTTACTACCGGTTCGCGCGCGCTCGCATGCGCAGAAGCGTCCCGGGTGGGTGGGCGGAGCCTCCCGCCACTGGCGCTACCAGTTCTTAGAACTGGGCCAAACCGGGAGCAACCCACCGCTGCTTTACATGTTTTGCCACAAAAGATCTCCACAAATGGATTGTTTTCTGTTCTAATCAACATGGTATTCAATTTTTGAGGCATCTAAAAATTATAGGCTTCCTCCTTAAAAGGGTATTTATCTAATATTTCTGCCTTTCATGAGTCTGTTTATGGTTTGTTTTTTTCACACATAACAACCAATATATTTATGTTACTTTTATGTACTTTCCCCTCCTTTTTCTAAGATGGCCCCTTAGTGGAACTTCTTTTTTTTTTAACTAGCTATTTTTCAATCATTTAAGAAAATGAAAATAGCATTCCTTATGACAGTGACTTCACTGTGAAGAGCAGGTAGGCTTTGTATCTTGCAGGTTGACCCATTTAATCTGATTTGATATTATGACAAGATCATGCTGTGATTTAACATAACTTTATCTCTAAAATGGTTTATGATTTCTATTTTTCTCAAGACATTGTACCATCAATCATTTCTCTTAATCCTATTGGATATTGGGGATCATCTTTTCATAGATTTGATGTGAATTACACTTTGGTCTTTTACATTAAGGGACATAAGTCATTTCATAGGTACCAGATATTATGTTTCTATAGCCTTAAGTTCTGATACATGGGCTTCCCAGCTTTTTTCTCAGTAAGTAATAGATTTCTTATTTCTATTTTATTAATTAGACTTATAATACCTTTGAAATCCAGGCACAATAAAAAAAAAGCTGAAGATCCATTTCTTTCAGAGTATTTCTAACTAGTCTTTCTCAACATTGCCATTTAGATGTTATATGCCTTGCCCTGTCTGTCCAAGCACAGAAATCAAGCCCTATATCTGCATGCCTGCTTACTCTGGCTTTTTGAATCAATGAAGTTTTGGAAATTTCTTTTCTTTTTTTTCTTTTTTTTTTTAAGAAAAAAAATAGGGTTTTAAAAAATTTTGTTCTCCTGTTAGTATAAAGAAAACAATTTTCTCTGAAAAGTATAATTTAAAAACTTTTCAAAATATGCAGCAGAGCCTCCTCCCTTCATTTACTTTCTCAAAGTACAGGAAAATAAACTGGACTTGAGAAGACCTTACAACCTAATCAGAATGAAAGGATATGTATTTAACAGACTTTTTACAAGATACAGCAAGTGTAAATACACAAACCTTCCACCTGTTAATTGCGGAGCTGTTTTTTCTAGATTCATGAACTATATATTTTCAGAAATTATAGATTAGTGTATGATAGTATACTTAGATGACATACTAGTTTTTATTAGTTTATTAATATATTGCGAATATTCCTTCTTGCATGTCACCTGTCAGAAATATATTGCAGAAGTTATGGGAAAACAAGCTCTTTGCCAAATTAGAAAAATAACCATTTGATCTGCTCAAATTAAACTATTTGGGATACAGAATCTCCACAGAAGATATACAGATGGATCCAGCACTGGTATAGTCTATTCTATCATGGCACTACTCACTCCCCCCCCTCCAATAATGTGAAAGATGTGCAGTGCTTTGGGGGCTTTTCTAACTCATCCCTAATTTTGCTGACCATGTAAAACTGCTGTCTCAGCTCCTAAGAAAGGGTCAGTGATTCTCTGGTTAACCCAAGATCAATGGCATTGCAAGAGTTAAAATGGTTCTTTGCTTCTTAGCCCCTCTTCTGCTACTCTCCCCCCCCCCGTCCCTTTGTGGTGCAGACGCTTCAAATATGGCCATAGGAGCATTCATGCTCCAGCAGAAAAGGAAGCGTGGACAGAGTTACTACCATCTGCCTTTTATTTAGAATGATCTTCCCAACAGAAAGGAACTATTACATTTTCACTAAAGAGATGCTGGCAATAAAAATGCCTTTCAACAATGGAGACATAAGCTGGAAGGAATAATCCACCCTATAAAAGTTCATACAGACCATAAGAGTGTACAGGTTTTGCAGAATGCTCAATCTCTCACCTGTCAACAAATGTGGTGGGCATAATTTTTCTTCTGCTTTGATTTTTACATCTCGTACATTCCAGGCTTTCAAAACAAACTTTCAGACACAGCCCCACATAAGCCAGAATACAATTTGCACCAATCACCCACCACAAATGCAACAATACTCCAGCCATGCAACTTTGAGTTGCACCGTAAATCAGAACAACATGAAAAGCTGGAAATAGGAAGACAGGCTGATCTATTTAATCAAATTAAGGCACACCAACAGCCTGATGCATATGCCAGGGCTTGGATGGTGACTTCCAGAGAGCTCAACAAGGTACTGTTGCACCTTTCATAGTGGAGGGAAGGCAGGTGTTGCACAATAGACATTTATAAGTCCCTTTTCCCCTAAGAAGGAGCTATTACAGCTGTGTTATCACCACAAAACAGCGGGAGCCAGGAGGATATTTAAAACCCAACATAGACTTTTTAGAGAGTTTGGTAACCTCACATCCATGCCATCATGAAGAATTGTTTCCCTTTGTCATGTCTGTCATAGAGCAAAGCCAAACTCTTAAAAAGTTGTCTGGGTTATTGCAGCCTCTAGAGATCCTATTACAGCCCTGAGACACTATTTCTCTAGATTTCATCACCTAAATCATCTTCCTCCAATGCAAAGATATACTACCGTAGCATACTAGTAGTAGTGAATTTAATGAGATTTGTTCATTTTTGGACCATCTCTTTAGATATAGAGAATTGGTCAATACTGTGATTAACTTCCTTGATCAACTGGCCGAGGAAGTCAGTTCACTTCCAAATTTTGGAAGACTTATCTTGCACTTATTAAATATTAAAATGTATTTGTCTTCCTCACATCGTCTGGAGACCAATAGAGAATTTTAGAAAATTAAACCAATTTTTGCAGCAATATTTAAGAATCTGTGTTTCATATCAGCATGACAACTGATGTCACATTCTTGCTGAATTTGCTTACAATGCAGCATATTCATCTATCAGTATGTCCCTTGGCTCCAGGCAATTTACAGATTCCATCCAGGGGTCTTACCAACAACCAGTGAAGAAAACACCATTCCTTGCACTACAGAATTCCTACATAAGAGGCAAACAGCCCAAATCCTCAAAAAAACAGCTAAAACTAGCAGAAGTCACAAATGAAAAAGCAGCAGATGCACACAGACAAGAGGGTGCTAGAATTGTAGAAAGGGATTGGGTGTGGTTTTTTTACAAAATTTCTGATTTCCGCAGAGACCTTCCAAGAAACGAGACTTTAAATTTATTGGCTCTTTCCAATGATTAAACAAATACAGTGACTTTGATTGTAATTGCCAGCATCAGTGAAGGTTCACCTTATATTGTTGAACTTTGCTAGTGAGAGAAGCGCACACACACACACACACACACACACACAGACACACCCTGCATTCTTTGTTCACAGACAGCACTCTCCCACACTGGTAAACGGGGAGGGGGTGTACAGGGTGGAAACAGTGATAGGTCTGAATGCAGAGGGAAATGGGTTGAATACTTGATACATTGAAAATGCTACCCAGAGTCAGAGAGATCATGGAAGGCAGCAAGAGATGTGTATGCACTGTAATTGGTGCACTGTTTTCACAAGCAATATCCTAACAAATCCTGTCCTCAACAACTGCTAGGCTTGCAGGAGTTAGGTGCTGGCCAAGATGAACAGGATTTTTTTCTGTGGGGTGGAGGTACTTCAGGGATAGCAAGATACCAAGCAAGGGGCATGGGAAATGACTCATTCCACATCAGGCACGTGGAGGGGAGGGGGCGAGACTGATTCTCAGTGGGATGACTATTACTTCTATAGAGAAAGCTGATTTACAGGATGCCTCATGTGATCTCGGACAGTTACCAGCAGAAGGGGAATGGCATAGCTACGTTTGGTTTTTACACTGACATTTCATTTTCCCTGGAAATTCAGGAGGGGGAATGAGTCTGAAGGGGAGCATGATGTAATGGTATGTGGGAATGACTGTGGGAGACTGGCCCCAAAGACACTATATAGGGAATAGTCAGATGAGAGACAGCATAATTCTCAGCTGGCGAGTGGGTGGGGCAAGAGGCTCAGAAAAGACTCCCTAATTTTTCAGGGAGGTAAATGAGATAGAGGGAGAATTGTACTTTTAGACTTGCAAGGTTCTGTTACTTTAGTCTTACAATAAAGTAGAATTTGCTTATGTAGTTGCATTTCTGGTCCACTTGGTAAGGCTGATAGGGCAGGATAGAGTATCAGATTCTCATTTCCTTTGATGTTGAATTCAGAAAAAGTGCCTTAAAGATAGACAGTATTTTTAAATCTGCAACTTGGTGTTGACTCCGTGTCTATTTTTTCCTAATTTAATGTCCTCTCTCTGTTAAAAATATGTCCTTAGTTGATCTATTTGAGTTGAAATCAATACCCTTGTGTGAATCCAATCCACACTTAACAATTAGATGCAAATGCTGTGAACAATCACAAGATGGGCACTGAAAACTGAAGATGTACAACCCTAAAATTTCTGCTACTGCTCTTTCCCCCTTCCCAATTCCCCCTATAACCTTGTAAATTCTTCTGACATTGCCTAAATGGAGACGCTTTTTCTCCATCTTAGTGGAAGTTTAGTATGATGCGATAGCAAGAGCTCAATTCACTGATATGGTGTTTAACACGCTGCAGAGGTACTTAGAATATAGCTGCTTGCTACAATTTTAAGAGGTGGTTTATTCATCTTAACGGAGCGTGTATGTAGAAAGTCTAAGATTGACATCTTTGGGATTAGTTTAGCCTTGCATTTTTCCCAGAGGTCGTCGTCATGGCGCTCTGGAGGTTTGTAAAATAAATGGGGCTAGCATTCTTCTTGGGACCACATGATAAAAAGTAATACATAATGTTTAATTTACTGTCTCCATAGCTAGTATAGCCATTTTTCACATAATCATATTGAATTAGAACTAGTTGCATGGATGGATGGGGAGCCAGCAGACTGGCTGTTGGAATTTGATGGAGGTTCTGAGAAGCTGTACGGATAGAAAGTAGAGCTGAAAGCTTGACTTTCATATTTTTATATCTTCACTGAAGCAAATTGAAAGCTAAGGTACCTTTAACACTTTCTATCAGGTTACTACAAGAAAAAAAAGGGAGTTATAATGCAACCAATAGTCCTGTAGATCTCAGAATACTGATGCAGCCCATTAATATACAGGGAACAGGAGTTGTTGAAATAATATTTGCAGTGTGGCATTTCCTTCTGATAAAAAGTAAGGCAAAGGATTGTCTACAATATGTAATTTTATAAAGTAAGGATGGGAAAATTTGAAGGGTCACTGGTTGAAATTCAGCCTTTTGACCTTCCAAAGGGCTGCAAGAAATACTATTCAGTAATACTATAATGTCATTGGAAAGGGAAGAACTGATCAATTTTTTTTGCTGGGGAGGATATTAGGGTACTCCCCCCTTGCCAAACTACTTGAAATAAGCTCCTGAAATTTTGTCATTTTGAAACTAAATTTCAATAGCATGAAATGGCAGTATAGCAGAAGAGGCACATGCAGCTTAAAAGCTGCAGGTTATTCTAATTCTACAGATTTGAGTACAGCATTTGCTCCCTAAATGGTAATTTTCCTCTAATTTATTTAATATGCATTTTATCATAAGAAAGTGCCGAGCCCATTTTCAGCAATGACAATATGTCAAATTTAGGAAAATAAATTTGGGTGGGGATTTATTTGGGGGTTTTCTATTTAGGGTATTATTTCTGTAAGCTTGGAGTGAGTGTGTTGGGTGGCGATATACGTTTTCTTAACAAGTAATAATAATGTGAAACTTTGAGGCAAAACAACATTTTCTGTAAACTAGACCCTCATTTTATCTCTAGTGATAATCCTTTCAGCTACTATGAATTCAGCCAAAATTTTGTATTGAAGTGTTTTTATGTGACCAGGTGGGTCAGTGGGAGTTCAATCCAACACAAAGAAACCTTTAATTATGCATTATTGAATACATGCATATGCTGAGTATACATAATGAGTTAGTTAAGTTTGGGATTACTTCAAAATTATTTATCTGCTAATTTGTATCCGGCTTTTTATCCAGGGACTCAAACCTCCAACCCCCTTTGAATGCCGTGGGCCCTTATCTAACTCTAACTAGGTGCTGACTGCTAGTTAAGAGGTGGCACACAGAGCCCTCTCTGTGGGCACGCGCGCCGTCGCCCCAGCTCAGCCAGCTGGTTGTCGGGTTTCCGGCGTGTGCATGCGCACCGGCCAGCTGGTCATTGGGTTTCTGAGGTGCGCATGCGCGCCGGCTAGCTGGTCGTCAGGTTTCCGAGGCACGCAAGCGCTCCGGCCAGCTGGTGATTGGGTTTCCGGTACTCTGGCATGCACGCGCATGCACACACCTTCCGGTTTGGGCACTCTGAGCCTAAAAGATTTGCCATCACTGGCATATGGTAACCAGTCATAAATGTGAGCCAGTTGCCAAGCACCTAAAATGTAATCACATGACCACAGGGGAAGGACAGCACCTGTAATATAGGTAGCTTTTTAAAAGTCCATTGTAACTTTGAACTGTCATAAAATGACCAATCCTAAGTTGAGGACTATTGTATAGTCAAAATATTGTCATTTCTCATAAAACTTTGTACTGAAGTAGAAGGAATTTATATTTTCCTGCCCTGAAGTCTACAAGGCACTGATAACTTACACAAATACCATTAAATTGCTAACTCTTTCACTTTCTTAATCTGCTGTAAAAATAAGAGAAACTTCCTAATATCTGGGAGATTTCAGAACATTAATGAGAGATCCTATAACTATGTAATGTCATTTCTAAAATAATTTGTAGAAGTTCTTGTTCTGCCTATTCATTGTTGTATTTATATTATTTGAATACATTTGCTAAGGAATTTTCATTCATGTGAGGAAAAAATGAGTTTGTTTTTACCTGTTTAAACTGCCATTGATGATCTCTGTCTCATCGTTTTGATTGTTCTTCTTCGGATATGGGCTCCTATTTTAAAGAGTTAAATATTATAAAAATGTCTACCCTGAACACAAACAGTCCCTACAAATAATACAGACAAGAAAACTTGCTTGAAGAATTAAAAAAAAGGCATGCTCCATTCTTATAATTCTGTCAATAAAAGTTTATGCAAACTATTACAAGAGAGAACCAAGGATGATAGGCTGGGTTTACATGACACACTAACCCATAGTTGACTTAATCATGGCTTTCTTAATTATTGCTACTGTATATCACATCTCCTGCTCCATTTCCCCTCTGCATTCTTAACTGCTTTCCCTTTCCCCTTCTTTTCCTGCAGTCGATTTTGTTGTCAGCCTCTATCAAGCGGGAAGGAGATTCTCCAACAGCATCACCCCATTCCTCAGATGATATTCATCACTCTGACAGATACCAGGTGAGAATGATACCAGGAGGAGTCAGCTGATGACTGAAAGCCAGGAGCTACTAAATGGCACTAACAGATCTTTCAGGGAATGATGTTAGGCTTTGTATGTCATATGTAAATTCAGATAATTACTGTTTGATACATAGGTTTTTTATCCTTGAAACCTTGACTAAACAGTACTATAATACAACAGTATTGCAAGTTTCTTTGAGAGGATTATTTCACTTTTTATTTTTTTTATTGCTTTATGTCATAGTAGTGGTTGATAAAGAGGATTATTGAGTATAAGAATATTTGTGTGTGACAATATAATAGCCTAACAGTACAATATTGCACAGATCTTACTTTTCAAGTGGATAAAAAGAAACAGCCCAATAAATTGCCCCAAATGACCAAGAAGAAATAATTAACTTTAAGGCTCCATTCTGAAAGAAGCATATAATGCAATTGTTTTAAGCAAACAAAAAATTGTTTTCTTAATGCTCAGCAGTACTTTTAACAGTTGCTCATTACAGTGTCGAAGCACTTTATGTTGTAATGCAGTGTTTCTCAACCTGGGCAGCTTGAAGATGGATGGACTTCAACTCCCAGAATTGGCTGGCTACGGAATTCTGGGAGTTGGAAGTCCACCCATCTTCAAGCAGCCCAGGTTGAGAAACACTGGTACAATGGGTTCTTGTTTTTACTGTCCAAAGACAATAGAACTCATTGTCCAAATGAACATCTTAATTACATATAATATTCTACTAGTAAAGTTTTTTTTAATAAACTTCAAATATAAGGTGGTGATGAATTTTATAGATAAATAGCAATAGCAATAGCACTTAGACTTATATACTGCTTCATAAGTGGGCTACATCCTAATTGGAAAATAAGATACATAGTTATTCTAATTAACTCTACTAATAGGATACTCTCTTTGGATATTGTATAACTAATTTATGTATATTAGCCATAATAGTAGCTACAGTATTGTCATAAGTAGATACATTGTTTACATAGTCTGTATTATATTTCATATTTCACAATCGTTTTCAACATGTATTTAGTTCATTCTTTCAAAAAACCAGTCAACACTATATAATAGAATGTAATAAATATTTGTAACAGCATTCATTTATACATATCAAGAAATTCTTACACAAACTCTAGGATATTTCTTTTCTTCTTTTTTTTCTTTCAAATTATCTTTATTCTGGAAATTCAGATCTGATTAATTAAAAAACCAATGTATAATTGTTACATGAATTCAGCTGGGAAAATAGTCAAACCTCAAACATAAATCCAGCTGAGGGTTAATTAAAAAGACATTGTATAACAAATCTTCCTTTGATTCCATGGGCTGAACTTTCCATGAAATGCCTTGTGTGTGTGTAAACTGAAGTATTACTAATGGTACATTGCCATTTTTTGTGACATTTATGCTTCCTATGAAAATACTGTATAATAGGAAAAGATTAGTAGACAAACATTTCCTACAGATCAATTCTATAAGATATCAAAGCCTTTTATGAAGATATCATAAAAGCCTGAACTAATCAACTTTGTGGCTTAAGTGTAGATCACTATTAGCTATTTGTATCATTAAAATGTTACTTATATATTACTTCAGCTTGTATACCTTTTGAATCACTGTGACTCTGAATGGTTAACCACAAGCCTATCCAGGGGTAAAAATATACCGGTTAAAAAGAATCAAGTAAAAGAAATACCCAAACAATGTGCTACTTTTCAGAAGATACTAGAAACTTCATATGGACTATCTGAATTTTGAATGTTACCGTAGTAGAAGTTATGATGAGGCTATGCATTTCAATATATTTTGATACTAATATAACCTGGTCTTATATTATAATTGAATGTTCAGGAGCAACAAAATTAGGAAGTAGGAAAGTTGATTACAGAATATTTTAGACTGATTAGGAAATTGGGATCTTCAGTACTATTTGTTATTTAGTGGCTTTAATTTCAATCATTGCGGGGGGGGGAACAGAAAAAACAGAAAATTTAAATCTAAAGATTTTACAATTTACACATGTACTTTAAAATCCAAGAAAATTAATTTAAGAAATTAATCTTAAATTTTGTACCATGTACTATTTGTTCTAGTAAAATGAAAAGCAGAATTCAGCTACGGGCAATTTCACCTGGCAACCTTAAACTGCTTGACTCTTGTAACATTGCCTGGAAATCAAACAATCTTAAAGTATCATATGGATTTCAAACTTTGGCTGACCTGTATGACAGTTATCACATCCCAATTAGTAGATTTTCCTGCTTCTGTTTATTTCCCACCCATTCCTGGAAAGCAAGGACCAATCACTTTCCTTTCTGAAAAGAGTTGATTCTAAGAGCACACGGTTTCTGTTTGCATGAACAAACATCCAACAATCATTGAATAATATTGCTGGAAGACCCTTAGAGGTCATCTTGTCCAACTGCAAAGCAGGAATTGCTTGCTCTTGTTGAGCATTTCTCCAGGGCACTGGGAAATGAGAAAAACTACTTTTTTACAATTCTTGGTATCACTTGAGCTAGAAGGAGAAACTGTAAAACATTTGTCAGCTTCACCCCAGTGTGTCTGTTGGGGGAATCACTTTTTTTCCCCACTGTCCTTTCTGTCATTTGTAGAACTTTTCCCAGTTTCACCCTGGTATCCAAAATTAACAAGTGTCATGAGAGAATGAAATGAAATAAAGCAGACAGACCACTTGGCATGGCTTATGCTGGCAGAATTGAGAAAACGCTGCTTTAGACACACAGCAAGAAAATATGTCTTCATAGTAGGCTGGGGATGGGTTAAAGATGATGTTTTGTGTTGCTTTCCTGAAAAAATAATTAGTGGCTCCTCTTTATGCCCTACATCATCACTTAAAATTCCTTAGTATTGAGTTGAACATTTTACTCACACTAGGAAACAGCATTGCTTTTGAAAATGGTATTTTTATTCCATATCTTTTCTTCACATGCTTATGAATTTGAATAGGATTAATGACATGACATTTTTTCCAAAAAGAAAAAAAAACTGTTCCAGTTAAAAAATTCTTTGCATCTATTTCTCTAACACAAGAAATCAATTTAGGCCAGATCGTAGAAAATATGGAGCACTCCTATCTCTCACTGTAATAAATTTGAAATGAGAATGCTAAGCATTACACTGAGTCAGGTTATAATATTCCAAACCAGGGAAGGACGAGTATTGGACAGTAAGAATGTAAGGAAAATGCATGATGAGAGTACAATTTACTTGAAGAAAAAAATCCATTAAAAATCAGATTTCATCCTTTTTCTCTAAGCTAAGTTGTAAGTAGTTGAGATGAGGGAGGAGCCAATTACATCCCAGTTTCAGGATGTAAATGTATAGCCCGATTACATCCTAGCCTTTGTAGAATAATTAATGCATGGTTTCTTCTAAGTATATAAATATACAATATAAATCTCATTAACATATTATTGAAACATTTTCTTCTGTTTATGCAGGTACTCATTTTTTGCTATCTCTTTAGTTAATAAAATATGTGTCTTCATTAGTCATTGGTTAGATTTATGTGGCCTGATTTACAGTCAGCAAGAATGTCATCCCACACATATAGATGTTCATAAACAGAAGTATGTGAAGAAATTACCTATGACGGTCTCTAATTCTGATAGTGTTTTGAACCTCCGAAGACAAAGACCAGTAAATTGTGGTACACTGTGTTCTTAGTGGAGTCACCTGTCAAGTACAATATTGTCAAAGCATCTAAACAAGAGTTTCAGTGTACTAGAATGAAGCTGCCAGCTAAGATTGTGTTAAAACTGCAAATAACTTTTTTCCTTTCTTTTTTCCTCTGAATCCCAGTAAGATAGTTTACTGTTTTAGTTCCCAAATGCTGTCTTAATATTTATGAAATGCAAAGTTGTCCATTCACACAACAATTTGTGATGGATGTGTTTGCTATAAATCTTATAAAATCAATGCCTACCTGACATACAGAAGTACAATTAGGAAAAATAAAGGAATAAAGAAATTTGAAAGACTTCTAAACATATTTATATCTTCCTTTCAACCATAGTGTTTGCTTATATCTTTTATTTAATTTCAATTATTTACAGTATCTCTAATTGACTGTAAAATATTTAATATAAATCAGATCAGAATTAATACCAGTGCACTCACATGAGTTAAAGTACACTGTTAGGTGTTATTATTACTAGTAGTAGTGCCAGCGAAAATTTATGTGTATGATAAGGATTCCGATCTTGAGGGTAATATCAGAGGAAGAGTAATAATAGAGTAATATTAGAAAAACACAAAGGATAGAGATCTTTGCTAAACCCCATCACTGAAAGTCTACATTGCTGCCCTTCATAGCAATAGCAATAGCACTTAGACTTATATACCGCTTTACAGTGCTTTACAGCCCTCTCTAAGCGGTTTACAGAGTTAGCATATTGCCCCCAACAATCTGGGTCCTCATTTTACCCACCTCGGAAGGATGAAAGGCTGAGTCAACCTTGAGCCGGTGAGATTTGAACCGCCGAACTGCAGCTAGCAGTCAGCTGAAGTAGCCTGCATTACTGCACTCTAACCACTGCGCCACCTCGGCTCATGCAGTGCCATATTTGCTGAAAGAAAATATGGGGAAATTCTCTATATTGAATTAATTCAGTGATTTAGGATTTTAAGAAATTCTCAAGGTTTTTGATGCTTTGATCAGTTTTAACAGTAAAATCCTCAGATCAGTAACACTGTCACACCTGATTGGCTTTAATACTTGAAAAGTCTTTGATAGCTTTATACTAATAGGATACTTTTCAGATATACAGGACATAGTTCCTTCTCTTCTCTTATATAAGGATGGGGGGGGGGTGGCATGATAGCAGTGTTCCAATATTTGAGGGATTGCCATAGATAGGACGGGGTCAACCTATTGTCCAAAGCACCTGAGGACAGGACAAGAAGTAATGGATGGAAACTTATCAAGGAGAGATCCAACCTAGAACTAAGAAGAAATTTCCTAACAGGGAGAACAATTGATCAGTGGAACAGCTTGCCTCCAGAAATTGTAGGTGGTCCATGACTGGAGGTTTTTAAGAAGAGATTTGGCAGCCAGTATAGGCTCTCCTGTCTGGGATTGGGCTAGAAGAACTCCAACGTCCCTTTTAACTCTGTTGTTCTATAGGCTTAACTTTCTTGCAACAACAATTTGGAAATAACACAGTAAAATAATATCTGACAGCTTTAGTAACATTTGAATTTGGAAAGATTTTTATTTGGATATTGGCCCTACTACAAAGAGCTACAATTTACCAGAGCCGATTCCTATTGACTTCAATAGGATTAAACATTTACAAGACATGAGCATATTACATATTGATCTTTACTTACTTTAATAAAAGGGCAAATTGCTTATGTATTCAAACTGTGTACTAGCTACTATTCTTATTATGTACAAGGATATTTCAAGATTCTCATAAAATGAATATTTTTCTGATCGTGAAATTTTTATGATGCATACTACGACATTTTTAAGACTAAAGAAATCTATCATCCAAACAAATCTGGGATGTCATATTAGCAGAGCACCCAGTAGCCGCATGATTTCCTTTTTATAGGCAGTGGTCTGACAATAAGGTCCTAAGGTTGGACTTTGAATGGGTTTTCGTACCTTCAAAGTTGCATCATATTCGCTATTCATGCTTATCACAGTGAAATTTTTCAGCTGTTACATTTCCATTTTGTTTTTCTAGAAATTTTTTAGTGAGTTTAAAGCATCTTTTCTGACTCTTTATAGTTGAAAATTGCACAGCATGTTTACCCAAGTTATTTAACTTTGGTTTAATGAATTTACTTTCAAGGATTTTCACAACATACTAAACCTTAAATCTGAAAATTAAATTTCTGTAGTGTAGATATATATTTTACATGATTGTTTCCATTTGTGTGGAAATGTTGCAGCAAAAACATCATGTAGTAGTTGAAAAAACAGCAGTTATGACATAAACTTTTGTGGATTGTGATCCATTTCATTAAATGCATGGACAGCAGTCCACATAATTATTGGCAAAATAACCAACGCACACGTGTATTATGAACATAAATCAGGATGAAAATTATGCATTGCCATGCCATTTCCAGTGCTGCCATTAGCAAGATATTTTTTTCGTTTTAGGAAATGTATATTTATGTCTTGGCCAGTAACCATTCTTTACTTCTTGATCAATATAGGGGTCAGGCTAGTGAAACCAGAATATTGGGCATCTGCCAAAGCTGCTGCTACTACAAAAATAGGGGCACGGGTCTTTGCAGCACTCTTTATTTAATTAGAGGAAAAAGAAAGAATACTATCGGTAACCTTGATCTTTTATTGTGAAGAGGAAAAATGCTGCTTTTCAAAGTACAGACCCGGCGCGCTCTTGAGCGCGGATTTGTTTTAAGGAGTTGTGAGTCGCAAAGTTGTTAGAAAAGGCGACGGGGAAGACCTGATGGGCAAAGACTACACATTTCAGGCATCCGGACTGTGGTTATCGGTGTTTACAAAAGCGATTGAGGAACGCGCTATTATTATGGCAGAAACCCCTCAACCCTCGCCCGCTTCCAGCTTTAGTTGCCATGAGAACAACTTCCTCTGAACTCTCACCCCACGTCGGCGACGGCTGGTCACATGATCGCAGCTAATATGGCGACTACCGCTGTTGCGGGGAGTTAATTGCAGGTGCCGGGGCCGTTGCCCGTATCCATTCTCATCCCCGGCCATGCAGAGCGAGAGGAGGGAGCCCGGTGGTCGGGAGGAGGTGCGAACGTGGACCGTTTCTGGGGCCGAAGCCATTTTATTGCTAAGGAAGGGAATAGGTCTTGTTTACATCTTAAGGGAAGCTGGGCCGTCCTTCCTGAGAGGGGGAGTGGTCTGTTTACATTCTCAGGATACACTTGGAGAGGCCTCTTTTTATATAAAGAGAAAACGAACTATGTTAGGAGTTGATTAGGAAACTAGTAGGCATGGCAGGACACGTACGGGGGAAAGCTGGAGTTGTATTTAGAAAATGGGGCCAAAATAGATACTCATTTGGCAGATCAGTTTGGAGTTTGAGCCAGCCTAAAATAGTGAGGCAGGCAGGGAACCCTGGTTACAGCTACTATTACAGACTGAATGCTTTTGATAATGGACAATCTATGAACTTTAGAAAGCAAATGGGACTGGCAATATCATTTTATAGGAGAGAGTTCTGAAAGTCCAAATATGACTTAGAGTTGAGCAAAAGAAAACATGAATAAAGGAAGCTGTTAGGAAACTGAATTGTTTGAATTAATATATGGAAAAATAAACCAGAAAGGAGGGTTTTTAAGGGTTGAATGAAACGTGTGTATTTTAAAAAATATTCTGGGAGTGGGTTCCTTTCAAGAATACTACTTAAAGTTGATTGAATTATTCTCTGGTTTTCTCATTAGCAGGGCCCTAATCCTATCTATTTACATTCTTGTGTCTTTTGTTCATAGACTTTTTTGCGAGTAAGGGCAAACAGACAGACCCGGCTGAATGGTGAGTGAGACCTATATTTTTGTCTTTTGTTAGGAATAATAATTTCCAGTATTAGTGTCTGATGGGGCTAATGCTCTCTTCCTTTATAAAGTAGTTTAGCAAGTTGTGACCTACAATTTTAAAGCCTTACTTATCATTTGTGTTGCCAACCTGTTTTTGTTTCTTTGAATCTTTCCTAAATTGGTGGTGTCCTTCTTACCACCAGTACTGGATACTGTTTCCAATGAGATACTACTTAGAGCCATGTATATATAAAAAAAAAATTAGTGTCCTTATTTCACATTTTTCTTTTGGTAGTTTTTGCAACCACACTTCATATGTGCTGTTCTTCAATTTCTGATCAATTTCCCAATGTGTGTGTGTGTGTGAGTGATCTCCTGTGCCCAATCTCTGGTATTTTGTAGACAATAAAGATTAACTTTTAATTTGACTTCCTCAGATTATTTGCCCTTATAGGGAAACCACAGATACAATATTTGCATGCAGTAATTTTTTTACAGCTTTTAGTACTGAGATTTTTAGTCAGATTAAAATATTAATACTACGAAATCTTGAGTGATTTAAAACAAAAATACCTTTTCAAAAGCTGTTCTTTAATTCTTTAATTCTATTTGTCAGTGCTTATTTCAATCAAAAGCAAATACACTGAAATATCGGACTTTCAAATTATAAAGTATTCTAAAATTGCAAGAAAAGAGTATTTTATTATGCATTCAAAATTACTAGGCAGATGCAAGGTTGTAAGATCTATGTTAGTGGTATTTACAGCATTATAAGAGTGAACTCTTGAATTAAGATTAATAAGCACCATGCATTGCATTGTGAATACATGTAATCTGTGTTTTACATTCATAAACTGAAGTACAATTTCTATTGAATACCTCTGGCATATGATTAATGAATATACTATTGTACCATTTCATATATTGATCATCTCACAAATATTCCTTGCAGCATCTGGTGCTGTTATTGGAAAATGCCTAGTGCCGAAACACAAATATTTTTCCAAGACTTTTTAAAGCAAATCAGTTCTTGCTGGATGTATTGGCTTCATTGAAATATAATATTAATCAAAGGCTTCTTGAGCTTTTGTTGCTATGCAGCAATCCAGATTTTAAAGGAAAAGGTGATTTGGAGCCTATTTGGGTACTGTACATATCCTGTACTTTCCAACAACTTTAAAAATCTTTTTCTGACTTAATGACAGCTTTGAAATAAGGAATTGCTAACAGATGTCATTTATGTACCCATATGTATTCCAAATTGCCCCAAATAATTCCATCATAAAACTATTTTATAACACTTTGGTTTATATAAAACTAAAAAGTAAATGCTGAGATTCATTAACCTATAATTCCAGAAAGTTAACTGCACATAGGCACACCTTCTCTGTAGTTGTCCCAGCCTTGAAATAACCTTCTACCTGAAATGTGAGGGATCCCTATCCTTTGAGCCTTGCAGAAGGCTTTAAAGACCTGGCTCTTCGCCCAAATGTTGACCTAGAATGGGAGTTGAGTCGAGATTGATTGGTCTGATGCCTATTGAAAGGAGGGGAGGTATTCCTGTTTTTACCAGTTATGAGCTGAGTGGGATCATTATACGAGATAGATGGTCATATAAATTCTTTAAATAATGATATACACATTAATCCTGAAAATAATTGTGTCAATTCGCTTCCAAGGGTGAATTGAATACAATTCTTAACTATACCAATCTGGAATATGCAGAAGAAATGGTACGATCTGAGCAAGTATTGATTGATGGACAAGCAAAATTGAGTTAAAAGCTAATAACTAATAGCTAGGTTAGTAGACTAGAAAAAGACATGCTGGGTTTTTCTTTTCAATAGAGTACTCAACATAGGTAGAATGTGGAGTACAAATTTGGGTTTCAGTATGTAAATGATTACCTAGATCCGTGATGGCAAACCTATGGCACGCATGCCCAAAGTGGCATGCGAAGCCATGTCGCCCGGCACGCATGGCCTTGCCTGTTTGTCGTCCGGGTTTTTGGCGCGCATGCGCACGTGACAATCAGCTGTCCTTTACGCGTGCGGCAGTGCTGAAAATTGGCGTGCGCATGCACACCGGCCAGCTGATTGTCGGGTGCGCATGTGCGCCAGAACCTGGAAGTTCGGCTTTTCCGGAGCGCGATCCCTTCACGCGCGGCAGTGCCAAAAACCGGCCTGCGCATGGGCACCGGCCACCTGATCGTTGGGCGCGCATGCGCGCTAGAACTGGAAGTTCAGCTTTTCCAGAGCGTGGCCCTGACAAGCCCGCGCCTGCAACGTTTCCGCAAGTGCCAAAAAGGTTCGCCATCACTGACCTAGATTATGGAACATAAGTAGGTGTGATTCCAGGCTTCCCAGCAATATAAAAGTTATGTAATACATACAAAATAAGGCCCTGCAAAACAATGAAGAATAGGGAAAACAAAGGCAGAATATGAAAAGTAGCGGGACCTGGATCCTAGCTTTTCCTACAGAAATATTGTTAGGCACATTCACATAACTGCTTTAGCACACGAGCCCTTCTGAGACTCTCCAAAATAAAAACTCCAGTTAAACCAGAACAAGTACATGAGATAGTGTAAATTAAGACTAAGTCTGAATTTGTGCTGTTTGGATTAACAAAGCAAAGCCTGTCACAATTGTGTACTTTTGGGTAGAAAAGGAAGCAATGAATGTGTTTGAAATAATTTTTTGTAGCAATTTGGATCCATGATTAATCCAGTCAAAGAAGGAATACTTAAAAAAAAAGTTACTATCAACAACACTCTGGTTCATGAAATCATTCCAGTGGCAGAACTGTTATTGTAATGCTAATACTGATTTCCCTATGCCCTGGTTATTTAAGCAAAATAAATTAATAATTTAAAATATCTTGTGCATCTTAAAACTATCAAACTTTCTTTTATCATGTCTATTTCATTGATATAACAAAGTCTCTTACATAATTTAACTTCAACTATATTCTAACTGAGGGACTGCAAAAACTAACCTGACTAACTGTTTGGAATCTTAACTGATAGTTAGTTTTTCTGTTCTTTCGTTCAGGCTTATTCTTTAAAAAAAAAAATCTTTGGCTTAAACCAGTGGTTCCCAAAGTGGGCGGTACCACCCCCTGGGGGGCGGTGGGATGAATTAGGGGGGCCGCTAAAAGGCAACGGGGTGGCAGGGGGGCGCTAAGAGGCAAGTGGGGTGGCAGGGAGGTGCTAAGATGCAAAGGGGGCGGCAAGGGGGCGCTAAGAGGCCACGTGGAAGGCAGGAAAGCATGTCGGGGCAGCGGGGAAGGGAGGTAGCAACCTACTCCCTTCCCCGTAACCCTGCCATGCTTGGCGGCCTTCCACACAGCCTTCCCGGCGGTCCCCCATGCCCGCTTGCCTTCCGAGGTTGGCGTCCAGCCCGACCCGGCCAGTGGGTGGGCAGGTGGCCCTTGGTGGAAATGCAGATGCTGAGAGGGGCGGCGGCCCGGTTTCTGCAAAGGCAGAGCCCCCCCCCCCTTGCAGGGCGATCCAAAGAGGGGAGGCGGATGCTGCAGAAAAGGCCGCCTTCCACCTGTGCCGGCTCTGCAGTGCTTGGGGCTCTGAAGCAGCCCACTGGCTTCTCACCCGGCCACCTGCCTGCTCTCTCTGCGGATCGGCCCGGCCGGCCGACCGCTGGCGCCACTCTGGGAACTCGGCCCGCGGCGCCGGGTTGGAAGCCAGTGGGCTGCTTCGGAGCCCCAAGTCCCGCGGAACCGGCATGGGAGGCATGGGTGGAAGGCGGCCTTTTCTACAGCATCCCCCTCCCCTCTTTAGATCACCCTGCAGGGCTCTGCCTTTGCAGAAACAGAGCGGGCGGTTTCTACGGAGGATTGGCGGGGGGGGATGCGCGGCCCTCTGGGATGGAGAGCGGGGCAAGAGAAGGCACAATAGGCTGCGCTGCCCCGGCCCCGCTCAACTGTGCTTCTTCCAGCCCATCCGCCCCATGGCGCTGTGAACGAGACAATCGGCCGCACCTCCCCGCCCAGCCTTCCTCACCGGGCGCTGCTGCACCGGCGGCTCCGCCCTGCCCAGCTCCACCCGCCGCCACTTCCCGCAAACTTCCCAGGAGACGGCCGGACCGAGGAGTGGGCGGGAGCGCGTGGGCCCAGCCGGCGCTCAGCTTACCTTCCTGACGAGGCTCGGAGACCGCCTGGCACACCCATCCGCCAGCTCTCCAGGCAGCGCCACTTTCTCCCTGGCCCGCCAAGGCCCCCGCCAGCCTGGAGACCACGCTCCAGGACAGCACATGACAGGGGACGCGCCGATGCCGGGCCGGAGCGCGGTTGCTGCCGCCGTCGCCCCTCTCGCCTTCCCGGCTTCGGCTCCAGGAACTTCGTGGGCCGGGAAGCGTCGGGGCGCGCACCTATGGATCTCCGCTGGCCTCAGGGGTCCGCCGGCCTCCAGGCTGGCAGGGGCCTTGACGGGGCAGGGAGAAAGTGGCGAGCCTCGCCAGGAAAGTAAGCTGAGCGCCGGCCAGAGCACTTTCTTCCTTTTCCTGCCGCCGAGAAGAGAGAAAGAGAAAGAAAGAAAGAAAGAAGAGTGGAAAAGGCATGGATGTTTCTCATGTGCATTCACACATTCAGGCA
>QLTV01002530.1:4330956-4358829 GCA_003457575.1 Thermophis baileyi | reverse complement strand
ACAGAAAGAAAGAAAGAAAGAAAGAAAGACCTATGACCACAATTGAGCCCAAAATTTTGGTTAACAGGAGCATTGTTAAGTGAGTTTCACCACATTTTACAAGTTGGTCACACCCACCCGGTCACCTGACCACCAAACCACGCCCACCTGGTGGGGTGGGGGGCACTGAGGATGAGTTTGTAGCATCAAGGGGGCGGTGGACTGAAAAAGTTTGGGAAGCACTGGCTTAAACATTAGGAAAAAATCAACCAAGCCCCTCTCTTTGCTCCTGTGACAAGAGTACAGGGGAGAAGGATTAGTGAGCTAATTAGAAATGATTTCGTCTATCAGTACTAATTAGCAACACTGTGGTCTCACTTGTGTGTTCTTTTGAGCTGTTCTCCTTTGGGACAGCTCGGCAATTGCCCCCCTTCCTTTGGGGCTATTCCATCCTTCCTATGCTGATTAGAAGTGATAGCAGAGCTTTATAGCAGCAATTGGAAATTCTACTCGCTCGTTTTTCAAACAGCCTCAGTTCCTTGTTCTCATTCCTGAATTCCACCATCAAGCTATTGCTAACTTTTTTGTTATCTTCCTTTTGCTGTATTTAATGTTTGGCTTCTGCCACTCTGATTTTGTGGGCAAGAGCATTTTTTTGTTTGCAATAGCTGTTATATGTTTTTTAAAGTTGTCTCCACCACTGAGAATGCATAATAATAATGTAGTCTTATTTTCTGAATTGTGTCAAACATTCATCAGCCTAGCAAAAATCAGTCCCTTTACATTACCTGTACATCATGCTAGCATATAAATAATAAACTTAATAATCCAGCAACATGAAAATGGGTCCAAGAAGCTTTGCAAATAGTTAGAATCCAAGATTAACATTAGTATTTTTAACTGTTTTACAATTTCTCCTTCAATTAGCATCACAGGCTTTGCAGTGAAAGATTTATTTTAAAAAGATGCAATCAGAGATATTACTCCAGGTAGTTCTTGAGAAAAATAATATTATCAACATCCTGGTAATTGAGGATAGTTTTTAAAAAAGCAAAAGGTATTGAAAGTATAACATGGAAGTCTTCTTGATTGCAAATTAACTAGATGAGTGATTAAGAATAAGTGATTGTAGATTTTGTTAGTGACTACAGATAAGGAGATTTCTAATGACAATATTCTTTAGTGCATGTTTTTACTGCATTTTTTTTCTGGGGGTGTATTAATACTTGTTCCCATGAACATGGAAAAAGCTGTATGTGCAGCTTCCTATATGAGGGGTTCTAATTTCCTTTCAAGAAAATATTAGCCTGATTAACATGAAAATTTAGGATCTTTTACATGGAGCTGTTTTCTACTTATCTGATCCTGAAAAAATGAGAGAAATTATTAAGAGCAAGGTTTATTATTGCAGAAATGATTTTTGTTTTGTGTAAGTGTCCTAACACTAAATCTGAGAGGGTAAAAGCCAGAGCCACTTGTGCTATTCTGGAGAAATGATCCAGAGCTAATGGGACCTGTTTCCTCTTGCACTGTGTATTTAGTGAAAAGTAGGTGCCTATGAATTTGTTGGGAATTGTTGTTTGAGAAGAAATGTGATTGGAAGAAAAATGGAAGGAGTTCAGAGAAATAGACTAGAGGATAATATTCTTCAAATATTTGCATGACTGATTATTTTATGGTCAACTAAAGTTGACCATGTAATTGAACATACTTTGTTTTTCCTGCATTTGCATTTTCAAATTATTAGTAGCAACTTACATCTACCAGTTATTCCTATCCATATTTTGTCTGTCTTTAGAGTATTTTTGAGATCATTTTTCATGTTTGGTATGAATTCTATGAAGTTGCAACAAATATAACATTTATGTTATACATTTGTGCAACATATAGCAACAATCAGCTCATGTTAACTTTGAACCATACTGATCAGTGTTTTTGTGGTGTACGTATTTTTATTTCTATTTTTTTTATTTATTTCCAAAGTCAAAATAAAAAATAAAAAAGGAAAAAAGCGTACATAACAATAACAAAGAGAAAAACGTATATAAAACCATAAAGTATCCCCGCTGGTTGAATACTGATAAATATGTTTCAGCTATAATAATTATCCCCCCTTGAAAGCAGGTCCACAATTTATAACTTTTTACCTCCGTATTTGCAAAATTACTATACAACATTAAAAACTATCACAAATATGGAAATTGACTCAATTTTATGACTTTTTTCCCAGCAGTCGTTAAGCAATTCACCATGGCCATTAAGTCATTAAGCAAACCGCTATTTTTGCTATGGGGCATTTTTACCCAAACCCAGAAATGAACACTGTTTTTCAGGCCCCCCCCCCAAGTCTTAAATTGTAGTCAAATGGTCAACCCAAAATCTGGTCATGTGACTGCAGGGGGAAAGCAGCTGTTGGAACTGGTTCATAAGTGCCTTTGTGGGGAGGGTGTCTTGCAACTTCAAATGGTCACTAAGTGATTGGTCATAAGTTGAAAACTACCTATATAAAATTGCATCAAAAGAAGGTTTAATTTATGTCCATTTTAACCTGAAACCTAAATTGCTGCCATTCACTCCATTATTACATGTGCCCACCTAACTCACCCATAACTGGATAGGCAGAAATCATCCTGAGAGTAGCAAGGAGTGTGCACTCTCAGTGCAACCACCAGGAGTAGAACTCAGCACAAGACAGTTTACCTTGACATACAGATGAAGATGAGAAATTTTTTGTCTGACCGCTCCTATTTGCCTTATTTAATCTTGTATTAAGCATGCATCCTTAAAATTTGGCCATTTTGCTACCAAATTTCATGCTTGAACTTGGTGCTTTTGGGGGTGGGGGTTAGCAGTATAAGCAGCACCTTACTTACAGTAGTTTGAAAAATGTTCCATAATAAAGTATTCTAAAATAAATCTTGTTGGGCACCTTGAAGACAAAATGATTACTGATGACTTATTCTGGGGTGAATCTGGAAGCTCTCTGCTTCAATTAATTTTCCCGCTTTGAGGCAACTCAAATGGCTTTAGGTTTTTTTACTAGAAGGGTGCAGTGCTACAATAATGATAGAATTAAGCATGATTTCTTAAAGCAAGGAATTTGATTTGTGTTTGACCATGCCCACAAAGATGGAAAGATGAAGAGGATTAAGTTTAAGAGTGCTCAAGATAAAATTCAACCCTGTGTGGTACTTCCTTTCTAATTGTGTTCGTATTTGCCCCTTGCAAGGAATAGATATGAATACTATTGACACTGGATAGAGAATGGGCTAATCTTACAAATGTAACCTGTTGTACTTTTCTTCTATCTCTGCTTTCCTTGAACAGCTCGGATTGGAAAAATGAAAAGGAGGAAGCAAGACGAAGGACAGGTATGTCCCCTCTGCAGCCAGCCTCTCTCAGGATCCGAGGAGGAGAGGAGTGGGCATGTCGAACAATGCCTTGCAAAGGTAGAAATGCTAAGGAAACCCTTGCTGCCTCTCCTTTCTTTCTTTCTACACTCTCTGCTATGCCTGATATCTGGATAGAAATCGAAGTTGCCAATTGAAGACCTGAGACTTGAATGTTCCTTTGCAGATCCACTTGATTACTTGCTTATCATTTTGGCAGTCTTGTTATGTTACAGCCAATCTTCCTAGCCTTTCAAATGAGAATGGATTGTAGTCTCCATTGCTATTACAGTAGCAGTGGCAGTCAGCACCCTCCCCACCGATACAGAGATTGAGTCACTGAAATGCAATGAGAAAATGGCTAGATTTTTGCAATAGCCCTTTTGGGGGGGTGGGGTAGGATTTGGGAGAATTTAGTCATGGAAATTATCGTCCTTAAAATACCTTAAACATGAAAAAGGGCCGTCCAAAATTAGGATATGACCTAAGGATGCCCCTATATCATTGGGCACCTTCCTGTTGCCCTACAGAAGAAGCATAGGAGGAAAATTGTGGCCTGTAACTTTGGTATCTTGAGAAGTTCTCCTGAGTTACAGGAGGCTTTTCCTACTTTTCTGGAGCTTGATTATAGTATGCAATTTATTAACATTAATGCAATAAAACTGAGACGTAAACATGTATTGGAGAGGAGAAGTGAAGCCAGTTCCTTTTCACCCTTAAATATATATGTAGCACCTAGATGCTACTCTCCTTTTAAGAAAAAGTGACCACACACATCTAGTCAAGCATTGTTCTAGTTTTAATAAGTTTATTGGACCTTGGATCTAATTTTCCTATACCATTTATAGCATTTGTTAGGGTGCTCAGTAATTTCCTAGTGGAGTATAGCCTGTCATTCGGAACATGACAGATATCACACCCTTTAAAATAGCAGACCATGGCCTGGTGTTTTTACAGTTGATGATATTATTGATGTGGCTATTTTTGATTAATGAATTAAATCATGTTTTCAAAATCAGCCACCTGACTTTTATCCTTACAATTTAATACAGTGGTTCTCAACCTGTGGGTCGCGACCCCTTTGAGGGTCGAACGACCATTTCACAGGGGTCGCCGCGCGCGTTAGCCCGCCATGTTGGTGCCACCGTCACTGCAGGGGTAAAAAGGTCCCGGTTTGGCCGTGCCTGCGGGTCGCCGTCAGCTGGTAGCCCGGACGCCGCCATTTGGGTTCTTCTACCCTCTGCGCATGTGCAGAATGCTTTGCGCATGCGCAGAGGGTAAAAGAACCCAAATGGCGGCGTCCGGGCGAGTGGGCGAAGTCTCCTGCTTCCGTCACTACCAGCTGTCCGGCGACCAGCAGGCACGCCCGAACTTGGAGCATTTCACCCCTGGAGCATAGNNGCCTGCGGCGGCGGCGGGCGGGTCACGGGGGGGTCGCGGCATTAGAAAGGTTGAGAACCACTGATTTAATATATTGAAGTAGCCACACACATAAATAACTGTGATAGCAGTTCATGCAGATAGTAGTTGTATATGAGAACTAACAAAAATAATGCTAAAGCTTTATCCAGAATGATAAATTCTAACCTAGTTAAAGCTTCAATTTTTTGCTTTTCCAAGCTTTCTCATTTTATTGGATTTTTTTTTCATACGGTATACAATACTAAAATAAGTTTAGGGGTGGTGGTGTGTTTGGAGGGGGGCTTAATGCAGGGTTTGATGATAGCTCTAATTTATTCATTTAAACAAAAGATTACAATCTGTATTAGTCATTGTATTTCAGTTATTTATAAATTTTAGACAAATTCTTTCTGTAGCGCGATGGACATTTTTATTTTTCTTCCTTGCTAAAACAGACCATTATAGCTTCCTTCAGCAGATAGAATATTAGTCAGAAAATTCTCAATTCAAATTCCAATTTGACAATTCGTTGGGTGGCTTAAGATAATATTAGGCATTATTTAAATAATCTAGCCTTGAATTTCCATAGTTCTTTAAATTATATTTTTTTCTTGGAACTCTCATAATTTTAAAACAACACTCTCTGTAACGTTTTGCCATTGCTCGTAAGCAGTTTAACCTTGCAAAATTCTCCATAATTTACCTCAGCATCCCTACTAGGATGAATATTATCTATTTTCCAAGATACTAAAAAGATGCTTAATGTTTTATTTACTCAGAGGGAAGGGTCATGCATGATGGAGGATGACCCTGTTGACATTGAGATCGAGAACGGTAATCGCTTTGAGGAGTATGAATGGTGTGGGCAGAAGAGAATACGTGCTACCACCCTCCTGGAAGGGGGGTTCAGAGGTAAATTTCCCTTCTTAGTTCTTAAAGCTAAATTACTTTGGGGGAGCTTTTTGATATTATTAAATGTGGTACTATTGATAAATACAGTCTTACAAGCTGTAAAATGCATCTGTTTTCAGTGTACATTGAAACTTGCATTTTTGCTAGTATAAAAATTATTTTTTTTGCATCTTTGAAAACAAAATTAAATGGTTGGAATTACAAATATTACGTTAATATTGAGATAGCATCGGTCAAAGTTAGAGAGATATTGCCAAAGGCCAGTCAGTTTCAGTGATACTCTGCATTTTAAAATATTACGAAAAATAGCATAGTAAATAGGCCCAATCTACAATGACGAAAGCAACTTTATCAGCTGCTGTTGATGTATGGAAGTTGACAGCTAAGTCACTTTAGCACCTGCATAAAATATTAAAGGTCCAGTTATGCATTTATCACTCTATCTTTTTTAAGTCTGATAAATGACAATTCACCAACCTGCCATACACCTCCAGCAGTCCAGCCCTGAGGGTTTCCAGACAAACACATCTTATTTTTCCTCTTTCTCTTCCTTCCCCTGTGACAGGAAAAATGGCTACAAAGGAGTGAATGAGTTATGGTAAAATGTGACCTTTGTGAGTTTTATTGGTGAATGTAATTTTAACTGTGCACCTGGCTCCTTTCTTCTACTCAGCCTTTTGCTCTGTCAGGATTCACTAAACTGATTGAGAACCTTGTGATTCTGTGGGAAATGTTGCCTCCTTCCAAGCAGGGAAACTGATATATTTCTCTATCACAGTTAAAGTTTGCAACCTGTCGTATGTAATAATTTGCATTTTAATTTAAAATATGCAAAGAAAATCACACTAGTGCAAATAGGTTTCAAAATTAAATCATTTAGTTAGCTTTATAAAGGATACTTCTAGGCAACTGTTCCTAGCCAGAATGATGCCAAAATTATGAAACATGAGTAGTGATATCATAATATAAACTTTTGTATATGTATTGCAGTATTGTATGTAAGGGGCAGCATGGTGCATGGTTCACTTCCCCTTCCCCATCCTTCCCAGCCTCTGCCTATGGATATCTATGATGGTGTTCTCTTCATACTTTTCTGTGTGAATAAATCATGGCTAAAGTGGATGGGTCAGAGTTCAACCATTTCTTTTGGAGTGTTCATGTGCATAAGAACACATGAACACTCCAAAAGAAATGGTTGAACTCTGACAATGATTTATTCTTGTCAGATATCCTGGTGTTATTTTCTGCAGCACAATAAACCAGCATTGGTAAATCTTCCCATCAAATTTTCTGTCACATCTCATGGATTTCCTGTATCAGCTTCAGGCTTCCTATCCTACGAATGCAAGAATTTTATTTTTGGTAAATAAGAGTTCTCTGCAAGTAGTGTAGAACAGGGGTGTCAAACTCAATTTCATTGAGGGCGCATCAGGGCTGTGGTTGACCTCGGGGGGCCGGGTGGACATAGCCAGCTTGACCCCACTCCCCAAACGGCTGGCATGTTTGCTCTTCGTATTGGGTAGACCGGGTCAAAGCCACGGTGGCCTGATGTTTCCTCTTCGCATTGGTTAGACCGGGCCGAAGCGATGCGGGTAGACCAGGCCAAAGCAACGCGGGCCTGCCCCTTACATTTTCCAGGATGGCCCCGTGGGCCGCATCCATCTTGAGTTTGACACCCCGGGTGTAGAACATTCAAGAAGATAATTTAAGTTGCATTGGTATAATTTAGAAATTTTAATTAGAGCAATTTTCCATGCTATCTTTATCTTTTTCAAATAATTTTCAGTACTCTAGTGGCTCAACCATTTGCTAGACAACACTTTGATAATCCCTTTTCTTTTAATGTTAAGGGGAGAAATAAATATATTCAAGATAACATTTGCTTTCTGAGTTTCTGCCTCCTGCATATTTTTGATGTATTTTCACTGCCCTATGCAATCTCTTGATGTTTCCAAGTTCTTATATTAACGGATTAAGGAGACAGTAATAGTACTGAGGTTTTTACTTAAAACATAGGTTGTTGCTAAAACATATACTTGCAAAACTCTTGAACTGGGTATTCTATCTTAGATACTTTTTAAGAGTGAAAACCTACATTTACATCCCACTGTTAAAAAGAACATTAATATCTTAACTGATTTAAACCTGATTCCCCCCCCCCCCGAAATATTTCTTTGTGATGGTTTACACTGGCTGGATTCCTAGGAGGGCTCAGGTGCATTCCAGAAGAATAAGGGCATCTCAGTCCAAATATTTTGTGTTAGTCGAAGAGGGTGAAGACAGCCCCTCCCTAATAATTTTCAAAGTATATGGTACCAGTAGATGCAGATAGTAGAGTGCTTCAGTTTGGCAGGATTCT
Source organism: Thermophis baileyi (assembly GCA_003457575.1). NCBI lineage: Eukaryota > Metazoa > Chordata > Lepidosauria > Squamata > Dipsadidae > Thermophis > Thermophis baileyi. Next base: position 4,350,789 of record QLTV01002530.1, on the reverse strand, counting down.
GTCTATACATGTGGATCAATAAAGAACACAGCTTGGAAGAATTATGTGTCTTCCTTGATTTGGGGGCCTGACATTTTTAGTAGTATAGTTTACACTTTGTGTTAAGCTATAATTTATTTAAATTGTGATTTGCTGATAACTAGAGTTCACTTAGAATGATGAGAAATCCAAATGTGTGCCTTATTATTAAAACAAACCATGGCTCAGCAAAACGTGTGAATCTATCAACCATGATCTATATAAATCTTATGGTATAGTTAGATGGTCTGTAAGGCTGAAACTTGTATTTCACAGAAGCAGACTTGTTAGTGAATACCAGTTCATGCAGTTTATGAATTTCCTTTATTATACCATCTTACTATTTTCACAATCTTGGCAGGTTAGTGCCATCTATTTGCCCCCCCCCTTTTGTTTAGCTCAATATTTCCTAAAATTCTGATAGGTACATTTTTCTGATTTTAAAAATGGTAATCATTGTTTTACCATATGTACACAAACACAAAGACTTATTTAGGTAAAAACCTGTGGTTGTGTAGAGGGCAGCTGTTCTTGCAAGTGAAATTCACTCGTCTTCCAGTTTGGAGACTTGGGTCTCCTATAGCAGCAAATACTATCCTTTGATGAAGGATGCAAATTTTTCATGCTCCAAAAGTTCTGTGTAGAGATCCCAGTCCGTGGAACAAATGTACCTATTGGACATCTATATCTGCTAGGTCTTGTGGAAGGCTGTCTTCTATTATCTGTGTCTAAAGTCCCACATGGTGTTTGCTCCAGAACTAGAGGCACTGAGTTTTTATTGTCTTAATTTATAGTCCTAGTATTTATAGCAATTCCTCAGTAGTTTTCAAAAACAGCTGCTCATTTTCGTTAAGTGTTTCCACTGTGAGGTTATCCTTTTAAAGAATTACAGAGTGAGGCTCAAAAATGTTTTTTTTTTCTTTGAAAGCTTAGCATTTTTTAACATGTCTGCTATTTGAAAGAGTGAGTGGGAGGGAGAACGGGTGACAAAAGTGCTTTATCTGAAAAGAATCATATTGGCTTTGTGCTGATAGAGGTTGCTGTCATCTCTTAAATGGCTTAGCGCAGTCAAAAGGCGAGTGGACTTAAAACAGTGTCTTACATGAGGATCGATGGAGGAAACATGATGGTGGTAACTGTGAGGAAAAAAGGGTGAAGGCAGGAGAGATAACAGTAATGATTGCAGGGAAGGGAGCTGGAAGCAGTCTTGTGGATGGGTTTTTTTTGTTTTGTTTTTGGCAAGCAACCTGTCTTGAAAGGGCCGGGTTGGTTCCCAGAATGTGGCTGCTTCTGTGTATCTAATCCCCCAACAACCCTCCCTTGTTGTCACAATTCAGCTATTTCATTCAAGGCCTACAAGGTTATCTTTCTGGATATGTCAGTATCACTTTTATGATAGTTTTGGTCAAACAGCATCTTGTGTCATTCCTTTAGCCAAAGTAAGTAAATGGGGAGGGAGCGGTACTTCTGAATGGCACAGGGGAAGAGCCATCTACTGCTGGGAGGGTGGGGGGAATGGTATGTCAGTTTATCGATTGCGCCTTAGCCAGGAGAGCTGCAGGCATAGCTCCGTGGGCACGAGCAGCCACACTCCTAATGTGATTGAAAGGCAGTTAAAATGGCGGTGACCTTTTCAGGGGGAATTAGATTGCCTGCCAAGAGTGGTTAGAGGGAGTGATAACGCCAGCTTGAGGAAGCTGTCCAGGCAACTTCAGAGAAAGAGAGGGAGACAGACAGACAGGAAAAGCAAGCCAACAACGTCCCATTTAAGCTCTGAGCTCTGCTGTCTGATAGAGCTGAGATTGCTGCCCCCTCCAGATATGAAAGGGTTGGAAAATGTAGTTAAGTTGTCTTTCTTTGCCATTCCCGTACTAAATCTTTTAAGTATGACAACAACTGGTCAACTCTCTGTTCACTTGACATTCTTGGCAATTTCACTTGCTTTGAAATATTCATTAAAGCAATGTGTAAGGTTTTAAAAGACTGATTATCAGAAAACTAAGATGAACTGTGCAAGATCTTTTCTTTATGAGCAACCTAGTATAACCTTGTATGTTAGCTTGAAGGTGCTGATAATCCTGCTAACAAAGAAGCCTTACCTTTCTTGGTATACCATATTTCTTTGTAGGAAAGAGTACTAGCCTACAGGAAGCCTATTAACTAGTATGTCTCTAAATTCCACATACGATAGATAGGAAAAGGGTTGCCATTATGCCTTTTCTTTAGTTTTTCTTGGTTCGTAGATGCTGAACTCAGTGGACTGATTATCTGATCAGCAGGCTTCTTCTTAATTTGCCAAGTGAAAGACCATCACAGAACCCTAATTTTCTGCAGCAGCAGAATTTTTCATGGTTTCATCTGCACTTGTTATGACTGTTGGAGAATCATACTGATTAAAATACAAATGCCAGGCATTTCCAGCAGATGGCTGTCATCCAACTGGTGGTTTGTAGCTAATTGAAATGTTTTTTGATGTGGGCACTGATGTCACAGTATGCTTGCTGCAAAATAAAGTGCTTAAGTGGCATCAACTATAGCAATTTTTCCTTGTGGATGTGTATAGGAACTAGAAGCTTTGTAAATGTTGTATTAGAAATGGTAGAGCTATCTCCCTGTAATGCAGGAAACAAACCATCATGACAAGTTCAATGTAAGCATCTGATTTTGTCCTGCCGATATGAGAATAGATTTTTGCCTGTCCTTTCTCATTCTTCTAAGATAAAGGCATAAAGAAGTAATACATTCCTATACCTTATCATAATTTATGCCAAATTTGTGGGGGCATCATTTTTTCATCTCTGGAACTTCAGAAGAAAGGAAAATGGCTTTGCAGACTGTTCTATATAAAGCTATGTGGCCTGTGTCTGCTTTTATTAATTTCTGATTCTATTAATTTGTTACCTGTTATCCTTAACTTATGACTGGTTGCCTAGTGACCATTCAAAGTTATGACAAACACCAACAAAGTTATTTAGGACTCGGATTCAAAGTTATGGCATTTACAGTCATTTGCACAATCTCATGGTCACAGGATTGCTATTTACAATGTTTTTGCAGGAAATCAGTGTTTACTTCTGATTTCTGGCAAAAATGCCCCATAGTGAACAATGGGTTCACTTAACAACCATGGCATTCGCTTAACAACTGCTGCAGAAAAGGTCATAAAATCATGTGCAGTGACTCACTTAAAGACTGTCATGACTTAACAATTCAGAGTAAGGGCTCACTTACAATTCTAATTTGACGACTACCTATAGTTGGATTTTTAAAAGTTGTATTGCTATTTAAGATCATATCAAAGAGTGCTGGCCAGTGATATTCCTGCAAGTTATAAGGACATTTCAGGTGACCACTAAGGAAATAAAAGGAATCTCTAATATGTACAGATCCTTTCAATACATCTGTAATTAATTCTTGATATTCATAATTCTCAATTGACCTACTTTCAATTTGACAATAGGAAATGAGGTTGAAAGAATGTCAGCAGAGTAACTTAAGATAGCTTCATAATTCCTTAATTACTTTTCTTTCAAGTTAAAAGATTTCTTACCTGAGGGACTATTCCTCAAGTTCAGTGCTTATTTTTGTCTACAACTGGTTTTTAATTATTTGCATTTTTAAAGCTTACAGCTGAAAATCTAGCATACAACTAACAAAAAGCCACTTAAAACAAATCTTGTAATTTTCAGCCTTTATAGATTCTTGTAATCTTCATGATGTACAAATATGCTTATACAGTACTTGGGTTTTTAAATTTTCCTTATCATGTATCTGAGAGAATAAATATAAAAACCCTGTCAGGTTCAATTTTATCCTCTCATAAATCATTCTAATGTGTGATTGTTTGTGTATTTATCTTGTTAAAATTATATATAAAGCTAAATATTTACCTTAGCATATAATATATGTTGAATTAGTTATATACCTCAGGATGACTTATCTTGTTTACTTACAGTATTAAGAGCTATTTTGGATTCAGATACATTGCAACTATGTTCTACATCATTTTTACCTATCTACTTTGTGGTGCATTGAGGTGAATTGTGTGGATTGTATTTTAATTTTTTTTGTATATTTTCCAGAAAAATAAGAAAAAAATCATGCACCAAGAAACTGTTTGTCTACATAGGCAATAAATTGAATTGAAATACTTAGCTATGTACATTTTGTATAATTAATATTATACTTGAAACAGAATTTAAAGTCGGGAATTTTTATAAGCATTAATGAATAAAATATGTTAATTTCCCACAATATTGCACAAGTGACTTTTGAATAAATAAAACACATTTTGGAAGAAATCAAGATGATAATTCCTTAATTGCACAGGAAGCAGAATAAATAATCCAGAGACTGAAATTTACTTTGCCTGAGGAACAGTTTAAGACCAGTAGCATTTCCTTACAGTTCTGCTCTTCTGTAACTTTTGAAGCCTAACCCTAAGAATCATAAAATAATTTATATATATTTATGGGTACAAATATAAATATTATATTCAAAGGTCTATAGAATACAGTGTTCATTGATGATATGATGTCCACTGTGCCTGAATCCCTGAAAAGTAATCTTGAAAATGACCAAAATTCTATGAGATCACCACTACTTGCAGAATGCTGGCTTTTACAGGTATCATCCTCCAAATATCAGTGTTGCCCAAGGCAAAATCCAATGACAGTTTGCTTTCTTTCGTAGAACTGAAAAGGCTACTGATTCATGCATTATATGATAAGATCTCATAAGGAAAGCAGCCTGGGCATGCTCTTAAATGTTCATATTGAATTGTAATGCAAATCTGTTATTCTGTCAGCTAGGAAGAGAACAAATGTCTAAGGAGATTCTCAATCATCCAGGTCATGGTTGTCCCAAAGGTGCTTTTCAAAAGGCAACTGGACTTTCTTGGTTTTTTCCTTGAAAACATTTCGCTTTTAGGAAGAAAATATTTGTTTTTCATTGAGTATAGTGGTGCAACTCTTCAATAATGTATAATGAGGCCTTATGTTGCCTTTCTTGGCAAATATTTTTGGGGTTCACTGTGCTTATTACTCCTTTGTGTCCTTCTTAACAAGTAGAAAAAGTGAGAAAAGTGCCTTCACGAAATGAAAAAAATGTCTTATAGTCAGCCTTTATATAAACAGCATAGTCTTTAGGTAGGCTAGGTTTTGAACTTAATATTTGCAGATTCTATATATCCATAAAAAGATATTTTTTCATTAAAGTTAAGTGTGGCATTTTATTGTTATGAAACCTTTGTGAGGTAGAGTAGATGAAGATTCAATGATTTGTTTAGGGTTAACCAGAATATTTTACATCATGTAGGGATTTGAGCTACAATTCCCTATGTGATAATTTTATGATTTGTAGAAATTTAACAGAATAATTAAACACACCTTTCTGGTAAATAACTTAGTTTTTAAAGTAGCAGATAGGTATAAAAAGCAGAACTTTACTCTAAACATATTCAGCATTCCAATAAAATATCTTGACTTACATTGAAAATGTAGACAGAAACTGCACATCACCCTCATAGCAAATATTCAGAGCCAGGCAAAGAATATACCATTTATGCCTTTACCAGTTCATTGGTTTTCTATATCAGTAGTAAGGGGCGTGCATAAGCGCACCAGCGTGCCTACCGTCCCTGTCCTACTGTCCTATTGTCTTCATCTATCTGTATTCACTTTGATTATGTTTATGATTATACCTATACCTGCTATCTTGTACATGTTTGACAAATAAATAAATAAAATAAATAAATAAGTAGTTCCCTGCATGTAATAAATTGAGGGGGGAAAGTCTTTTTCCCTGATATTTTAATTTTGCACTGTACAGAAAATCATTTTTGTTTTACTTGGGGAAGTTTTGTTCTTTTTTTAAATATCACTGTTTACAGAAGAGTGGATTGAGATCGGTCTGTTCTTGGGTAATAATAAATATTCCCTTTCCACTTCAAAACATTTAGCACTAAAAGCTGAGATTGGGATATTGTTGCCAACTTCGGATTCGGACACTTTCATAATCATAATTCATCTGTTATCAAATTCAATCAAATAGTAATGAAAATAGGAGCAGGAGGTTGAGCTAGATGACCTCTGTGATCTCTTCCAACTCTTATTCTAGCAGGAAAAAAGAGTCGTAGAGGGCTTAAAACCCTAACCCTAACTTAAAAGCCATTCCATGCTGGAAATTGAGATAATCCACTTTGAATGTATATTTTATTTGTTGCTAAACTGGTAAGAGATGTTTAACTACATTTGGCATTTGCGGCATTCTTGCTATAATTGTGTATGCACACACTCCTATTTTCGGTATGAAGGTTGCAGATTCTAATTCAGTTATTTTTCCCTCTAGCCATCTGCCCTGAACACAGTCTCTCTCCTGGGTTTTGAAGTTGCCTTTCAACCACATCTGCAAAAATATTGATTGAGACTATTTTAATAACATTTTAAAATGCAGTTGTTATGCTCGGACAGTATTCCCTTTTTTTGGGGGGGGGGTATTCTGTTTCCCCAAAAAGAAAGAAATGTGGTTCCTCAATGACTTGAAACTGCTACTTGTCTTCGCATGTCGTCTCTTGCACCAGGCGGTGAAATGCATTATTGAATAGTGCCCAGAAGGTGATTAATTGCATTTGACACACGCCAACTCCTTGCCTCCACACTGGATAATTGCATTGTCAACTATTCAGCAAAGTGGCAGGTGACACTGTTGCCAAATTGATTGTCTTAGCATTGAAGCTCCTAAGACTGTCAGCTTTCCAATCGATAGCGTTTACACAAGACACCGTGACTGCATCTGTAACTAATTTCAGTTTGAAACTGGCAAGACAGTGAGCTGCCCCTATTTTCTGGCTTCATGTATTTAGTCACTTGTTTCCTTTACTTGTACTGCAGAGTTTATCTCAACTCACTGCCACTTCTTCCTTGGGAAGTGAATTCCTTTTTTTATTCTAGCATAACAGGTAACAAAATCAATGATATGTGCTGCTGACTCAAAAGCAGGAAGTATTACTCCAGATGGCTAATGGGTGGCCTCAGTCTTTACAGTCAGTTGCTAAATTAGTTGATTAATTACTAGTTTTCTTTCATCTTCAGGACTTTGATGACATTTAGTTTACAGTGAGTATAAAAGCTTGTTATATGAAATGAAGAGCCATAGTCTTTCAAGCAAGTTTGAATGCATTGTTTCACAAGTAAAGCCCAGTGCTACCATTGGGGTCTGTAAAGCAAGACACTGCTTTGGATTGCTTACCAAGCTTTCTGTTTCATGCTCTGTTGCTTTAGAAAAATCCTCTTCTCAGCTTTTCTATCCTCTCTATTATTGGCAGAATTGCAATGCAACCTGATCTCTGTCAGTGTTGCTTATTGATCCAGTGATGTGACCCTCTTTAGTAATTCAAGATTACTCTAATTCCATCTTTCCTTTCTCTCCCCCCCCCCATTTTTTCCTCATGGGAAGAATGAGACACCTTCATGGAAATTTCACCAATAGCTTTTGCTTGCAAATTTCCTTTAGGATGATAGTCTGCTCCAGAACAAGCACAGAAATGTTTGAGTGTCTGTGGGTAGATGTTAGGTTGGGACAGGACTGGAAGAATTGCCATTGCAGTTTGGATATGGGATTCTCTTTTCAGATGGACCCAAAGTGGGATGGAAGCACAAAAGAGCCTTATGCCTTCCTGTTACCAAAGATTTAGCTTAGAGGAACTGTCCAGTATTGAGGACCTATCTACTTTTTCTTTTAAATGTTTAGATCCAGTCTAGCAGTTGCTTTCAGTTAGGAAAAAGTGGACTTTCCTGTCTGTCTCTGGTTAAGTTGATTTTCAAAGGTGCCATCAGTGTAGCTAATGTAACTCTTGCTTACCTGATCATTTATATACATTTATTTCAAACCTGATTACAAATTATTTTCCCTTTGCTTTTTTCCCTAAACTGCATCCATATCACCACATGTACTTGTTTTAGCTTGTTTCTTCAGCTGCTGAAATATCACAGATATCATTGCCAGATATTGTGCCCAGGAAATGGGTGTGAGTCCCAGCAGCACTAGAGCAATTTTGTTCATTTTTATTTTTCTTAGAATAAGAGGGGAGAGTATGTGTCTCACAGGAACTAGAAGATTGACAATTTGAATGAAGAAAATACCCATATACAAACCTAATGAAGCCATTCAATCGAATTTCCTTAGGACTACCCCAAAATGCACCCTTAATGCAGTCTTCAGGCATGAAGCAAACATGCCAACTATTGAGGTCCAGACCTGGGCCAAGTTTTTAATTTCATGTTTGGCCTTTGCAGACTTGGTTTCTCTTCTGAATATTTAGGCCAATGAACGTGGAGAAGGCCAAATCAATAGTAAAGAAATGAATTAGGGACATTGATTGCCAAAATCATATCACCAATGCTCCTGAATTCTGTAAGCAAATGTTAGATATCCCCAAGCCCACTACTGTGATGTGTCTATACCAGTGATGGCTACGCGTGTCCATGTGCTGGCACCCATAATGTAATGCGGGGGCCCTGTGCATGCGTGCACAACCCCCCTGTCCCCCCAGCGCATGTGCGCGCGACCCCCCCGAGTCCTGTTTTGAGCCTAATAGGTCTCCCTGCAGCCTCCTGGGACCAAAAATGGGACCAGAGTCCTTCGGGAGTTGGGCGGCATATAAATTTTATAAAATAAATAAATAAATAAATAAAAATGGGCCGTGGGGGGACACCGTCCCCCCCACACCCCGTTTTAGGCCTAGTAGGCCTCCCTGCAGCCTTCTTGGACCAAAAACGGGCCATGGGGGGCGCTGCACCTCCCAATACCCCGTTTTGGGCCTAGTAGGCCTCCCTGCAGCCTCATGGGACCAAATACGGGCCGTGGGGGGGCGCTGCTCCCCCCCACGCCCCGTTTTGGGCCTAGTAGGCTTCCCTGCAACCTCCTGGGATCAAAAACGGGCCGCAGGGAGGCCCCACGCATCCCCTCCGCCCCCTCCGCATGCGTGCATGACCTCCACGCATGCGCGCACAACTGTGCATGCGCGAGTGTCTCCTGCATGCGCCCCCACACATCCCGAAAATCAGCTGGCCAGAGGGAGGCGCACGTGCGCATGCACGGTGGAGCTGAGCTGGGCAACGGCTTGCGTGCCCGCAGAGAGGGCTCTGCATGCCAGCTGTGGCACGCGTGCCATAGGTTCGCCATCATGGGTCTATACAATCTAACTCTAAGCAAATGTAGATGGGCCTTTTCCAGAGCCCGCTTTAGTGACCTCCCTTCAACACTCTGACAGGAAGATTTTATGGAATCCCTTATTTACAGAGACTTTGCTCTTATCCACACAGGTAGAAACTCTTGCTCATGTCCTCCTACAGGATCCTTTTTACAATGTCGCAGGACATGTGATCTTCCCAATCATTTCTACATTTCAGAGTCACACTGATAAATTTTATGTTTGTTACTGATATATTTATATTTGTTACTTTATTCTGACTATACTTGAATATTAAGTGGCCAAATATCTTATCAATTATCAAGTTATACAACTGGGCAGACTTTAATTAGGTATGTTGTTTTATTTTATGGTCTTAGAGGTTTTTTTCCTGGATGACGATTCTCTTTTTCTATTTAATGGTAAATCAAAGATGATAAAGATATTGAGAAAATAGGTGTTCCTCAAGTGGTTGTTACATACTTCTAGCAAAATAGTTAACAAAATCTGGTGTTTAAAGGGGGAAAAGCTTGAGCAAAACATTCTTCCTCCAAATTGTATAAATTTTTTACCTAAATGGTAAAGCCTCATTTTATTTTTGATTGTTGAAATCTTTCAAGCTATCCAGTTAAAAAGTAAAACCAGGTGGAGTTATTGATAAGGAAGGAACTGCTTAATGTCCCTTATGCTGCCTGGGAGAGTGATAGTTGGAAATATATACTATAAACTTAACTCTTCAATCAGCATTGGACAATTCTTGTGGCAGGCATGACCTTATGTATTCTTTACTTACAGATTTTTGCAATTTATAATGGTTTAAAATGTTACCTGTAAGTGGCAATTAGCAACAGTACCCACAAATGATAACTACTTAAACACAGGTAAATATTAGGACCAAATTCAATATTAAAAAATCAGGTTGAGCAGCTCTGGAATAGCTGGAGAGTGAATAGTCGACCCCTAACAGTCCAGATGGTGGCTGTCTGAAGCTAATATATGCTACATACAGGACATATTAACCAGCAGTTGTTTTTTGCTGTTGTCAGTTGGACAAGTAGGAGATTTGTCACTTTTGTTTATAAATGTTTTAGCTAAGAAAATAATTAGGTGCTTTAATTTTATTCAGTTTTTAAATTAGATTATGAGTTGCTGGCACAAATAATCAACCCAACTAAGGATGCAATTGGTACCTTCACCTTTCTGTCTTTTCTCTTGTGACTGATTGCAAAAGAACTTGCTTTTTTCATTGGCATTATTTGTGTTGTTTGCTCTCCACAATGAAGTATTATCCATATGCCGTTTGTTCTGTAAGCCTAACTATGCAAGATGCATTATTTCTTTTATTTCATGCTACATCTGCGTATGAATGTAGTATAGATACAGGTACTCTTCCAATAAAAAGTACAGGATTTTGTAAGAGCATTGGGTGGAGAGTCCACTTGTTAAATGAAGCTTTTACTACCAATAAATATGCAACTCATTTAAAGGGGGAAGTTGCACGAATATGAAGACATATTCCCATATGTCCCATTACTTCCTGGGGCATTATATGAGGCTCTTTGCCACATCTTGTAATTAGGTTCATGCTGGCTAAAGTAAATGAAAAAACTAACATCTTAAATTGTAAACAGTAACAGTAGTTAAAAAAAACTTCCCTTTTTTGGGGGAAAAAAGGATTGCTGTAAGAGATTGATTGCTCTAGTTATCTTTGTTCATGATTAATATATTTTTAAGCCCAGCACACTCATAGTAACAGATACCATAAACTATTGATTCCCCTCTGCTTAGCTTATAAATCTCATGGACACTCTCCAATTCTTGAGTAGCCTTTAGAGCAGAGAGTTGGTCAGTGTCTCCTGTTCACTATTTCCAATCTTTAATAACACTTGAGTCATACTTTGTAGCTTGCCCACTCATGCATAATAGATGAGCAAGGAGGTAGCAGAAAACAGAAATATTTATAAATGAGAAAAGAATCATTTTAATGGGCATTTAGAGAAGGGTTTCTAATGTGCAGTTCAAAATTGTCCCATAAGTTGTGTGCAATAGAGTCACTTTGTAGGGGAGATGGGCGGCATAGAAATTTAATAAATAAATAGGCCTCCTTACTTTTTGTAAAGAACCTGCTTTTATATATCAGGAATATTTATTGTTTTGAACTCCTACAATGTTCGTTTTTTTGGTGCCAGGGTCAGCTGCTTCAAAATCAGACTGAGCAGAGCTGTGAGCACAGTGCTGGAGGGCAGCTGTGCTCTCAGAGTAAGTGATCCTGATTTGTACATTCTGACTGATGAGGGAGAGTTTGTCTCCCAAACTGTCACAGGGTTTATAGAAGTGCCACTCAATACTGGTGCTGGAATTGCTTGTCGAGCAACTGACTAGAAGAACAATGGGGATCAGAAGCAGTGGTCACTTTGTTTTCCTTGGTTTAATAGCCCCAGAATCTAGCCTGAGTATTCATACTCGTTTGCTTGGACCTTGAAAGAGGCATTTTGGATTAAAGATGACAGAGAATAAGGTTCTTTAGTTCATTGGATTGGTTTTATTAGCAAGGATGAGGTTGTATACAGGTAAAATCTTGTAAACTGGAAACATAAAGTAGTAAACATGTTTTTCTTGTGTAAATGACATAGGGGTTATTATCTAGAATAGTGTATTGACAGTTATGTTTATATTATGCTTCTGTGCCCCTACAGTTCCAAGAATTATGGCAATTTACAACCAAATCATTAAACAAAACATAACAAAAGTTAAAATTATATTAAAATTATTACTCCTATCATAATTCTTAGGTACCCTAAACAGTCATATGAAATTAAAACTTTAATAATAATATTTTGGTGGCGCACCACAAATAAAAGCATCATTTAAAAAATAAGGTGACTAAGGTGATACATTGCTGTGGAGAAACAACACTGTATACCTACTTTGTGCAATCATATTAGAAGTTTGGCAGTGAGGCTGGAAAAATGTACTGGAATTTGGACCAGGATCCTAATACCCTCAGATACTTGACTTCTATGAAGATTTTGTCTTCGGAAAGTTTTTGAATCTCGGGTTTGGAATGTGTAAACTTGAAGTAATGAGAAAGCCAATCTGAGTACATATTATTGTTTTTTCTTATAAAAATAATGTCTGTTTCCCAATGTCCCCAAAAAATGTCTTAAAATATTTTTTAATTCTGTGTTTTATATATAACTCAGAGTGGTGAACGTAACTAATACTCCTCCTAATACTCCTATTTTCACCATAATAATAACCCTGTCAAGTGAGTTGGGCTGAGATAGTAACTGACCAAAAGTTGCCCAGCCAGCTGTCACATCTAAGGGTTTCTACAGCTGGTTTCTAGGCCAGCATCTTCATCACTGTGCCAAACTGGCTCACTTCAGCTTAAATTTAAACTAGTTGGTTTGTAGGAGAATAATGTTGGATGTGATGCTGAATCTAAAATTTCTCATGGCTAAAGGTGAAGATAACATCCCCTTTGTTAAGTTTAACTCCTAATGCCTTCAAGGGCATACCGTGCGATTTTCTTGGCAATAGTAGTTTATCATTGACTTTTCAGACGAACCTAAACCCTTCTGTTTTTGATTTGTATGGTGACTTTAGTCAACTTTGAAACAGCAAAAAGTAAATGGAACTCAAAAAGCAAGATTTTCCATTTTGCTTCCTAGAAATTTTTAGGAAGACTTATGAGAGTTTGTGAATCTGTCCATTTTGTTAGCTACATTAAGAGTTGGTAGGGAGTCAGTGGTGACATAACGTACTGACATCCATGCAGCAGTTCTTGCCATAAGCTATACATATTTTCTTGCTACTTGGAGAGCTTCCTGTTGCTTGTGAGATTGAATCTGCTTCAGGTTGGGTACTTGTCTGTAGGCATGTATAAGTCTGCCACCCAATATTTGAGAAAGTGCAGTATCATCGTCCAGCGTAGTTGCAGCTTATTAATAATGCATTTCAATGGCTTCAGCTGTGAGTTGTAAATGACAAGCAGTGGTGTTTAGTAAGTCCTAGTAACTACCTTATTACAGATCCCTGAACTATTTTTATGAACAGAAGACAGAAAGATTTGCCAGGCAAGCGATTCAGAATATATACATTCTGTTCGATGGTGACTAGTCATTAAATTAAGGCTACTTTGTGCAGTATTGTACATTATTTAATAAGCATAGCATGCCTGTTTCAGGAAACAGAAAACAAACATTTTAATTTTTGAAGTTACCTTTGTAAACTTGTAGCTGTACAGGACAAATAAAATTTGGCTTCCAAACTTGCAAATATAAAACAGTACCTAAGTTGTATAAGATGGGCATGTCAGCTATACAATCTTGTGAGATATGGTCAATATGTGTAAACAATTTGGTTCACTGGGCCAATAGTTCCATTTTTTTCCCCAATCAATTTTTATTACAATTTTTTTTTTTCTCTCCCCTCCCCCAAACATACATATTTTATGAACAAAGTGTTGTCCGGATTGTTCTTGTGTATCCTTTCATATACATAATCCATTTTACATCATATCTCTGTTTCCAATTTCAGCCATAATATTCTCTTTCCATACTTCTTTATCTTATTTTCTTCTTAAAACATAAACAATATTACTAATCGCCCTAAATTCCTAATCTCTTACAATAACACCAATTAATTATCTTATTTCTCCATTGCTAAATATATTTCTCAAATTTCCCATCCCACTTTTTAACATTTCAACTTCGTCTCTTGATTTAAATTGTCTTCAAAATTAAACCAAATTGCCATTTCACATTCCATCTGCTGTTTTGTTTTACTATGAGCAATATACATCATCTTATTCAAATCTTGCATAAAAACCCTTTAACTTGGTTGATTATCCACAATTAATAATATTAATACAATTCCCTTAAATCTACTAATATGAACTTTATTTTCCTTCCTCCTTTCCACTAACCTTCCCCTCTTTAACCATTTTCTCTTGGGCTCTCAAAAATTCCACTTCTTGTTAATTTTCTCCTTTTATCCCATTCCCTTAACTTCTTCTTTTTCTTTTTCTTTTTTTATATGTATTGTATCTTTTCTTCTGAATCCTTTTTCTCACTTTTGAATATATTATTCGAGTAGTTCTCCCCAAAAATTTTCCTAGTCTCTTCCCACTATTTCCCTCTTTACCCTTTGATTGAGTCTTTTTGGGGGGACATTCGCCCGTCTACTCTTTTTGTGCCACTGTAAATCCCAGTGAAATCATCTAACTGCTTTTTACTTTCAGTTCCTTTTTCTTCAATGTTATTTTCTTGCTCCTCATTTATGCTCTCTCTTACCACCTTCTCTCCCATTTCCTGCTCTGTGTATTCCAGCAAAAATTCTGACTTTTTATTACCTTTTAGAGTTTCACGTATATTTTTTAACATCTCAAGTAATTCCTCATACATCCAAAGCTCCATATTGCTAATTTAACAAATTTTTAAGATTTTTATATTATATCACATTTAATTAGAATTTAAAGTCCATATAGTCTCTTTTTATTTTCAAATTCTAATGTCCAAATATTAGTCCAATCCACTCCAAGTCGAAAGTTTATTATCTTCCACAGTCATAAAAGATCGAAACCAAGCAATGTAGAGAAACAAACACTCCTTAGAAGTTCTCACACTTTCCAAATTATCAAGGTCAAGTTTCACAGCTGCACTTTCTCTTCTGTCTTCCACCAAGTATTGCAATGCTCTCTTTCCACCAGCAGATGGCTCTCAAATCCACAATACTCTCTCTCTCTCTCTCTCTCTTTGACAAGCCAGCTGCTTGTCAAAACTGTCTAAAATACTTTAAATCCACATAGAAAATGCTGTTCCCCAGGTTCTTTTATTTTATTTTTTTAGTTTCTCCAAATCCAATTATAAAAACAAGAATCTTCTTGGGCTTTGATGTTTTAGCCTCGGCCAATCACTCACCCAGTTCCAGCACTCCGTTCAAATGCCGCTCCTGCACAAAAACTTAGTCCGGTTGCCCCAGCTTCAGAGCGGTCATTTTGAAATGGCCGCCACCCCCCCCGTCGCCGGTCTGAAGAGCTGTCTCTGACCTATCGAGGAACTTGCCTGTTCCTCTTGGTCGTCCGAGACGCCTCTCCTTCTTCGCCGTCCCTACAGGATGGTTCTGGTCCGAAGACCCCCTGACAGCGGTTTGTCCGGCTGGATTTTCACGGAGCTCGTCGGAGCCCGCTATTTTTCCAGCTGGTCTCGCCGCGACGCTTCCGGTTTCCCCTGGGCCAATGGTTCCTGACAGATTCTTCTCCCTATTGCCATCCAGTGTCAATTCAGCTTATTGTAAATGTTTTAATACAGAGCACCTAAACAATTCACATATATGCGGGGTAGGGGGATCTCATAGGTTTGATAGTGAATGCAGCTCATGTGTGTGTGTTTTATCACCATATCTAGAAGGCTGAACAAATTTTGCTGGATAGATTTTTTTAAATTAGCTCCTAAATTTGTGATTGGGATTCCCCATATCGTAGTGTCATTTACCATATACTTCAACATTAAACATATTTTATCTATGTATACTGCATCCTGCATTTTGTATTCCCTTTACTCTGGATTTATTAAAATATATCATCTAATCTGGTGGTGAGGTGGGGCAAGTGATAAACAGTTCAGATTAAGGCAGAATACAAATAAATACAATTTATGAAGAAAAGTCAACATTCTGTTTTACATAGAAGTTCAGTGTGTGTGTCCATCAAACATGTATTGAAACTCTTTTTTCACATCAACATTGGAATACTGGGATTTCTTCTGCATAGAACAATGTTTTTCATTCTGTACATTTTAACTGGAAGTTCTCTACATTTCTCCTGCTTGCCACAATAGTTCTCATAAATCATAGACTGCTTGCTTTTGGCTTGAATATACTTTTTCTGCTGTTATGCACTGCAGTTCCCAGTTCAGTTTATTTCTGACAAATGTCATCCCTCACAGATATCTGCCCCCTACCACCACCACCCCAAAATTAATCTGAATATCAAGAAAACAATGACATTCTCTCTAAATTCCTTTTTATGTCAGAATGTAAAATACTCTTTGCTTTTAAAAAACTTCTAAAGAATTTGTATTTCTTCATTAGTTATATCCTTAAATGATGTTCTCTACGCATTTTCTTTTTCTCTAGGATCTGGGTTTGTCATGTGCAGTGGCAAGGAGAATCCAGACAGTGATGCTGACCTTGATGTGGATGGTGATGACACATTGGAATATGGAAAACCACAGTATCATTTTCTAGAGATGTTAAACTCCTAGCAGATGTCTTTGTCTTTGCAGTACCTCTGTTTCTAGAAGTTCCAAGATTATAGCTCTATTAGAGAAGAGTTCAGAAACAAATTTTTTACATGTTGATAAATCTTATTTTCCGGCAATTTCCTGGTAGCACCAGTGGCATTCACATGCTGTTCCTTTTGGGGGGGGGAGATACTATTCCCAAATACATTACTTTTGATACCTCATAAATACGTTGGCTCAAGTGTGGTATTATAATTGGTAGTTAGATAAAGAACAGAGTGGCTCCACAGAATCAAGTCCACCCATAGCTTTGACAACTCACTGGGGGACTTCAAGTAGTCTCTCAACACAATTTATTTCACAAGATTGCTGTTGTGGAGAAATATTGCAAGAGGAAATATTATGTACTTTAGAGGAAGGGTGGGATATTAAATCTATCTGAGACTTAATAAATATGTGAATTGTAATTGCTCATCTCATGTTACAAAAGGGACTTGGTTGATCTCCAAGATGACCTAAAATAAACACTAAAGAGAAGTCCACAAATGTTAAAATTAGTATCAGGCTGCATTCTCCTTAACACTTCATTCTTAGATACACTGAAGCAGATATCATTCCATGCACTGGGGAAGAACCAGGTGAAGCCAAAGAGAGAGAGGCACTCCGAGGTGCAGTCCTAAAGTAAGTAGGCTTCCTTTAAAAATGCAGTGTTAGAACATAGAAGAATTTGCTTTGTTGTGCTGGGAATTGGTGTGAATACATTCAAAGCCAATACTTTTTTAGTTCTTAATATGATCCACAACCAAGATAAAGAGAATCCAGGCACATACTAAACAAACACTTATGTAGTTGCGGTAAGTGGCAAATTAGACAATCTTGGTGCATATAAGCTTGACTGAGAAAACTTTCCTTGGTATTCTGTTATTTGGGACATTCAGTTCTGAGTAAAACTTCTAATTTTTTCCATTAGAAAGTTCAATATATTGATATACAGTTAGTCCTTGACCTACAATCATTCTTTCAGCAACCATTTGAATTTACAGCGGTGCTGAATAAATAGTGGTTATAACCAGTCTTTGGAGTTCCAGCTGTCCCAGTCATGTGCTAATGATCTGGGCACTTGGCAAACCTGTTCACACTTATAACTGGTTCCAGAGTCCTGCAGTCACATGATCTCTATTTGCAATCTTCCCTGCCAGCTTCCCCAGAAAGTCAGTGGGGAAGCTGGCAGAGAAGGTCTCAAGGCATTGAGGTAAGTCTCCCACTCACGCACCCTCCCCGAACTGCTCTATGTTCACGCTGCGCATCCTCTCTGGCACTCACAACACCTCCCACGTATTCCTCCCCAATCCACAACACACTTCTCACACACTTTCCTCAACCCTGCACCACAGCCTTGTGCACTCCCATGAATCCTCCCCAAATATCATAGCATCTCCCCTCATGTCCTCCTCAATCCACACCATGCGTTAGGCACTCCGTATACCAGATCTGCACCATAACTTGTACACCACTTCTCAAACACTTCAACTTGTGCTTCTCGCTCACTCCCTCACCCAGCAGCGATCATTTACTGCCTGCTACCCTAGGACTTGTAACTTCCTGCCAGCTTCCCCACTGACTTTCTGTGAAACCAGCAGGATGTTGCCATGTCTAACAACAATTGTCAATTAATTATGACAATTATGACTATGGGGATTGCTGTGGCTAAGCTGTGCATTCCACTTTACAACTACATCACTTAGTTATAGAAATGTCAGTTTCAGTTGCTGTCGTAAGTCAAGGACTACGACTTGCTGTCGTAAGTCAAGAGCCGAGGTGGCGCAGTGGTTAGAGTGCAGCACTGCAGGCTACTTCAGCTGACTGCTAGCTGCAGTTCGGCGGTTCAAATCTCACCGGCTCAAGGTTGACTCAGCCTTCCATCCTTCTGAGGTGGGTAAAATGAGGACCCAGATTGTTGGGGGCAATATGCTAACTCTGTAAACCGCTTAGAGAGGGCTGTAAAGCACTATGAAGCGGTATATAAGTCTAAGTGCTATTGCTATTGCTAATAGTTTGCCAGTTTATTACAGCCATGAAATTGGCGCTCTAAAATGTAGGTATCTAGCAAGGACTGCATTATGTTTGAATAAACAGAACAAACTGGTATAAATATTTTGTATGTGAATGAGCAAAGGAAAAGGCCTGGGGGCATCACAGAAAGAGCTGGAATACTGCATATTGATTGTTGTATTTTGTAGTTGTATTTGTAAATAGCACCAAGTCAAGATTTGCTTTGCTTACAACTTCATGGTTATTCCTAGTTAGCTTCACCCTATTTCTCTTTCTATTACCTATAGTTTGAATGACACACAAAAGACAATTCAGGAACAAGCTATGAGTCTTAACGGGTTAACGGTTGAAACAAGCCAGGTTTATAATGGAGTTTAATTGTAGTTTTTTTTTTTTTAAACAATCCTTAGGCTAGATTTGCATTTTACACTAAATCAAAAACAAAGTGGCTTAAGACTAAATGAAAACCAGGCCAATAAGACAAATGAAATGTTCAAGGATTTGTCCCATTGAATGAACAGAATTTAAATATTCTTAATTTTATTTAGATTAGCATGAAAAAAAAAAGAGATTTAGTTTTCACAATATCAAAAGCCTATGTAGATCTTCTTTTGTTTTCTGCTCCATATTTTAAAATCATAAGATTTGACTGTATATATTTCTAAGATGAAAGCAAATGCTATTTCAATAAAAAATAAATACTTTCCAATCTGGCCAAGACTTCTAATTGGCAGTTAGTGAAGCAAGATTGCAGTGATGCAAATTTATTTACTTCTAAATTAGTTTGGGATATATAAATGCTGGTGGGGGGGGGTTGCATTTGTTCAAAAATGCTTCTTGCCTTTGCCATCTATATATTTATTTAGGCACATCTTAAGTCCTTGGATTTCAAAATAATTTACATCCCCAAAACATGAAACAATAGTCTACTATATTATATTAAGAAAGAATGGCAAACAAAAATTATTTAATGAAAGGAATGTTATGCTATGTACACAGTTGATGGTCCAGTTCAGATGTAGTATGTCAAAAAATTCTTTTAACAAGTCTTATTATTGGCAATGCATATGTTGATCAATGCTATCAGTTGCTGTCACTTGGCATTCTCCTGTCACTGGGAACAACTAAACCAGACAGTCTGTATTAATTTAGCAGTACAGTAGAACAGTGGTGAAATCCAATTTTTTTTACTACCGGTTCTGTGGGCGTGGTGTGGTGTGGTGTGGCTTGGTGGGCGTGGCAGGGGAAGGATACTGCAAGAAGGATACTACAAAATCTCCATTCCCACCCTACTCTGGGGGAAGGATGATGCAGAATTTGCTATTC
>QLTV01002530.1:4314002-4325699 GCA_003457575.1 Thermophis baileyi | reverse complement strand
TATATATATTTCAATTGAAATTACACAGCTTTTAAAGCTGGCACTCTCATAGCTTAAAATCAAAGGGTTTCTTTCATATCCTTTTGGGTTTTTTTAGCCTTTATAGGAATTCCATATCTGTAGAAAGATAAAAATCCATTTTGGTATATTGGCTCTAAAAGATGATTTTATGTTTCATTTCTAGATCCTCAGTGTAGTTTCTGAGGCTTTAGAGGGATGATAGCAAATCTTATCCTTGTGTTAAATTCTCTATAGTATCAAAACGCTGCCCTTTTCTTCCCCCCTGGGACGTGTTATTTTTCAAAAGACTTACTCGTTATGCCCTTTCTCCAGAATAGAATTAGATTATTTTAACCTTCATTTCCACTGGGAATGAGTAACATGAGACAGATCATTTTGCTCTACAAAGAGTAGTGACAAACCAAAAGAAGTGTTCAGAGCAATGCACAATACTGTCCCATCTTCTTGCAGTCAGGGAGGGCCACATACAGTGATATTTAAGCTTATTTCTTGTGAGTTCTGGGTTTAATGTAGATTGCATTGAGATCTTCAGCATAGAAATGCTTAACAGACTAGATTGCTCATTAGGTGACATAGAATAATACAAGTGCAAGAGGCCTTTTTAGCTGTGCATACTATGTAAGATGTGACCAAGTTCACACAGATAACCCATTTTTAAAAACATATTCCTCTGAAGAAAGAAAAATATCATGACAAATATATGTAAAGTCTTTTTAGACAGTATTATACACTAATACATTGTTAGTAGTGATGATATGCGTTATCTGGGTAGTTCTAAGAATTGAGAAGATTACTGTAGGATAATCTGGTACATATGCACATTTTAATCATGGAAATGCATATTGAAATGCCTTTGCAGGAACACAACATTCTGCAGCAAGCTAGTAATACTGTTTTTTATGTTGGGCAAGTATGTATAGTCTTCTGCGGTTTGAGTATTGTACTGAGCTTTGAGTGGTGAACAGTTGAAGGAAGGCTGAAGTAGAAAAAAATGGTGGGGAAATAAATACAACATGAATTTAAGAGATGGCATGGAGTTCAGGAAAAAAAGTGGAAAAATTAGGTAATTGTAGCTAAAGTGCTAGAAATAGGGTGGTGTATCTTACTGCAGATTTTACTAAAAGCTGCTACTTTATTAGATGACAAGAAGAATGGTCCACATTGAAAACAGCTGGAGAAATAGCACTTTGGAGCAGGAGGTAACACACACATATTTTGCCTTGTGCTGACTTGTCTTGGAGACAACTTGTGGAGGTAGACAAATTGATAACACTTGCTAGAGCCAGATCTTACCTAATGAGCTATGCAGGATTTTGGTTTAGGTGGTGCCTTATACTTACGCAAGTTTTTGGTAGTAGTTTCTGTAAACAGCTGGGGAGAGCAGAGAGAATTTTTGTTGTTTCACAGTTTAAATATTTGCCTTTAAGTATCAAAGGAAGAAAGAAAGATAATTCTAATGAATTAGCAATAGCAATAGCACTTAGACTTATATACCGCTTCACAGTGCTTTACAGCCCTCTCTAAGCGGTTCACAGAGTCAGCATATTGCCCCCAACAATCTGGGTCCTCATTTTACCCACCTCGGAAGGATGGAAGGCTGAGTCAACCTTGAGCCTGGTGAGGATCGAACTGCCGAACTGCAGCTAGCAGTCAGCTGAAGTAGCCTGCAGTACTGCACTCTAACCACTGCGCCACCTCGGCTCTTACTGAATTACTGCCACAATGCAGATTTTAAGCTGTGCCAACGTAGTGTGTGTTTCTCTCTGTGCTCTTCACTGCAAGGAAGAGCAGGAAGTTAAAATGATTTATTTACCTCAACAATTCGGGTTCACATTAGCTAAAACTTCAGGGACACTCAGATCTGGGACAGCATGCACTGTTTCTGCTTTTTAGGAATAAATAGGGGTTAGTGGTCACAAACCAGCATTTGAGGTGGGTGGCATATGGTCAGTTTATGGACCTCTGATGGAAGCAAAGGAATTTAGTTTTTGTCTTGTCCAGGAGTCTGTCAGTTTCATTGGTTCGAAAGTTGTCAGTTTTCTCAAATCTTAGCCTTTAAAATTGAAAAACACTTGTCCAAATGATGAATTGGTAGCATCACCTTGATCACATTATCTAAATGCTTCATTCAGAGCTGCCTGGAGGAGTTTAAACTTTTTCTAAGTGATGCATACAATAATTCTGTCCTGTGAAATATAGACTTGGTGCTTCTTTGTGACAAATCCTGATCTATCATGGAACATTCAGAAACCTTTGACTTTCAAAGACCAAAATTAAACTTGGACAGTCAATCTCTGTAACCTTTCAGAAAAAGTAAAAGCCAATTACCATTTCTTGCACTTGACAGCAATTCTTTCATAAGATATCCCTTCTGGAAATAGGTTGCTACCATTAGATAGAGGCTGTTAACTCCATTGGGAGCAGAAAACAGTAGTTAGAAGCAAAGATTATAGCTGTTTCATCCTACTTTATCTAGAATTTGTGTGTGATAAATTGCTGCTGCTGTGATAGTTAAATAGTTAGAATGCTGTGTGTGAAGAGGTGGGTTCTGTTAACTTAATTGATAACCAGTATCAGACCTTGGGGCCCGACAAAAAGGTGGTGAGGTTTTTATATTCCTGCTGTCTAGCTGCTTCCACCTGCGTTGCCAAGCCATGATATATGGTGACCCAGCCCAGCTAGCTAAATTGATTCATCTCTAGTTCCTTGCTCTTAATCTGGAGCTAAATTGGTTTCATTTTTCTTCTTTTGGATGGTGCTTGTGGCGGGTTCTCTATGGGAACACTTCCTTCTGTTCATAACTTTAATTTTTGCTTTTAAATCTGGACATTATTGATTATTGTGTTAAGCTCCATATAATGTCTGATTAGCATTTTAAAAAGTGTTTAGAAGCACATGGTTTATCACTTGTGTCAGCTGGGCTGCCCACTTAGAACAATGGTTAATGGAGTTAGCAGTGATTCTCTTTATTGATCCTACTTTTATAAGAATGACATTCATTTTCTTTCCTCTTTCCAAAACAAAGTCTTGGTATGGAGAGTATCTTTTTAATTAGCTAATACAATACAGTAAACTGCCCTTCCTCTGGTGCAAAGCTAATGTACTTGGGTTGAAAGTTAATGGAATATGTGCTGTAGGCTTCTTGGAGCTAAATCTCTGGCATGTCAAACAACTTGCCTCAGTAAGAGATGAATTTGCTGGCTGTTCCCTTGAGTATAATCTTGGATCTACTTTTTGTTTAACTAGCTTCCATTTCAATCCAACTTCTTCAGTTGCTGCTTGAATTTGGTATAATAACTGTCATTGGCCCAATTCATTTGTTATTCTACAAGAACTGTGATACTCTGAGAGGACCGATTTTTAAAAAGAGTTTCTTTTAATGTTCATGGCATAAATTATTCCTTCATTTTTAAATCTATTACTGTTAGATTTCTTTTTAAAAGAAATTTATTAAAATTGAATGCTACTGGAGGATAATGTGTAGAATTAGACAGTTTAGACAAAGCCTGTGAGGATTTTTTTAAATATATAATTTTATTAATTATAAATTATGATTATAATAGTAAGAACTAAGAAACTAAACATGGAGAAAGAATAGGAAAAAATGTATAGGGAAAAAGAAAAGAATGTAATAAACAAAAATTATGTAAATAAGTGACTTCCAATGTTCATCACAAGTATAAACAAATATAATAATTCTTTACCCCCTCCCTAAAGTTACAGAAAGATATCTCTTCTTCCCATCCCTTATCTATAAGCAAATCTTTAAAAGTATAAACTTTTCAATACTGATATTAGCAAAAGGTCCATAAAGGGTTACCAGAAGTTTATAAAAAGAATTGTATTTTAATCTTGATGAAATAAACCAAATTTACATTCCTTCCTTTGCCTTAATCTTTAATTCAGCCAAATATTATTATAGGATTTTAATTCTCTTCAATGTTTCTTTATCCTCACACTTCTTTGGCGCTTTTTCTTCATAGCTTTAACAAGTTTCTTTTGTAAATCCAATAAGGAAACATTTTCCAGGTCATTCTCTTTGTTTATTATTAGTATTTCCATTTTAATTTTTAAACTTTAGCCAGTTTCTTATGTATATCTAGTAAAGCACCCTTTTCCAAATCATTCTCTTGGTCTGTTATTTGTAGTTTCCCTTTTGGGACTTTAAAAATAAAGTTATTTTTACATCTATTACTCCATCATTAACATTTTTGGGACATTATCTGTAGAAGCAGGCATCATTATTGACAGTGTTGATATTATTATTTTCTGGCTCCATTTTTCAAAGATCTCCTTTAATGTTTCTAATGTTATAATATTTTGTGTCATTTTGTAAGAAGTATTAAGTGACATCAAGAACAGGCTTGTGTTTTTTTCTTCTTCTGTTTAGAATCTTTAATCCCCTCTAGGGTCCAGTTTCTAAAATCATAAATAACTTACCTTTGTTATGATTTACAATAGCCAAGATAGCCAAACCAAGTCTGTTTCCCATGAGGTCGTTTATTTTTTATAAATTCCAAAATCTTATAATAAAAGTCAATGTTCCAAACTTATCTGAATTCTTAACCTGTTTATAATTTTCTTAGATCAAAACCTTGTTTAGGTTTTTGCCATTTATTTCAAATTCTTTAAGTTCTTAAACTTATAATTAATTTTATTTTTGTTCAGAGTTGAAAATAAAACTCACCCAATGACTTTTCAAGCTTGTTCTGAAGATCTGCAATAGCTTTTTAAGATCATTGTTAGGAAACCTGTGAAAGTGACAAGAAAGTGAGATTTGGGAACTTAACTGTCCTTTAAAAGGCTTCACCACAGTTGCCAGCAAGGTGGCTTTTCCATTTGACTCAGTGCTCAAACCCAGAGAAAACCACTGTCCTGCTGTCTCCTCATGAGAAGCAGCCATCCAGAGCACATGTAGACAATCTCCTGTCCTCCTCTTACCTGGAGAGGTTCCAGGGTACTGGTGTACTTGCCAGCTCCTTGGTCTTTGCCCCAGTTATTGGCTTCACTTTTGTGAAGATGTGTTCAATTTGCCATACTCCTCCATAAGGGTGCAAGGCCTTTCAGGATTTGACCTTAGTTGTGATTTTCTCTGAAGTTCTTACCTTTCTGTTAATCTCTTCCAGTATTATTGGAGGATGGGCTGGGGAAGGAATAAGTATTTGTAAAATTGAACTGTTTCTGTTTCATTTGATAGTTGGAGCTTACAGTTTCTGGTTTAGCCTCTTATTTTGCCATTGGAAACAATTCGTGCCTGGGAAAATTCTTGTCCCTTTTTATTACAATTTTAAAATTAGATGAAGACTTATTGCAATATTTACTTCTTACTTACTATGCTTATCTCCATTATAGAATGGCTCTTTAATCATACGGCTTTTTTCTGCATTATTGCCCCTAAATTTTGGCAGTGACGTGCAGTTAGAATGTTCCACCTATGTGAAGATAGCAAACAGGACAACACTTCAATTTCCTCTACCGAAGATGCTTGCCACATAGCCCGGTGCCATCTTGAAATCAAGGCTTTTCGGGGTTAAGAAGCTAGCCTCTTAATTCACAGTGCCAATGTTCAATTTTGCTTTCTGCCACCAAACTAGATTGCAGGCCAAGGAAAGAGTCTGGGTTAGTGCCCCACTGGGTCATCTCCCATTTGTTTTCCTCAATTTTGTGTTGTCATAAATTCATTCCAGCCCGTTGTGCTTGATCAGTTTATCTCTGTTGGGGCAGAGAGCCCTGCTAGCATGATATATGACATGAAACATTGTAGCCAGCCTCTCCATGAATCACTCCAGCTGTTTGTTGTCAGCATGAAAAGCAAACAGGCCCAGACTGCCGAGTGTTGACTAGGATGAGCTCAGGATGGGAAGAGACATGACGTATGAATGTTTATTTAATAATTCTCTAATATTTCCAGCGGAGTGTGGCCGTGGCTTCTGAGGTTGTGGGGGAAAGGGGGTGGTTGAAAGGGAAACTCTAATCTGCCAGGGTGGGTCATAAATCAGGCAGACAAGATCATTAATCAGGAGTGGAGCAAAAGTAGAGGGAGGTGGGACTGGCTGCCATTCCCAGGAGCAAAGGGGTACACTCTTCTTTTCCATAAAACAAATCTCATTTGGGATGCAGCTCCAGCTGTGCCGCTTACATAAGAGCAAAGCCAAGGCGCTGGGCCAGTTAAGCAAGCATGTGTGCTACCTTTGTCATAAGCCTTAGCCATTTGAGTTCACCAAGCATTAAATCCCTTTATAATTATCTTCTTTATATAACTCTTCATGCTTCTCATGGTTGATTGGGCAAGATGCTTGTTTGGTTTAGAAAAGGGTTTTATAAGAGTGAAGTCAATGTGTATCTGCACAATGCACATGCACATGAAAAAAACTTTTTAGTTTCCCAAATTCACTCCTAAAAGGTGAGGCATAGTCTCATCATATATTCAGATAGACAATAAAGGGTTTGGCTTCCAAAGTGAAAGTAACTTTTCCCCTTTTCAGATCTATATACTACCAAGATTCTTGGGTCTGTAACCTTTAACGGAGAAAAAATTGTCATTGCAGGGCAAAACTTTTTCAAACAGATACCTCAAATGGGCTGACTTACAGAATGCATCCATCTAGTTAGTACCCATGTCTGAAAATTGGCAAATTTCATAAAGCATTTTATGACATAATACAAAATGTTATACTAAACAATGCAATGTGGGCTACTTTCAAGGCAGATACATCTCTGAATATCTCCCTGAATTTTTAAGAAATTTTTCCAGTACGTTAGAAGCTCTGCCATTGTTGAAGACATTGAGGAATCTGGTAAGAAAATATCTGCAATGATAACCCAACTGGTCATGGGTTGTTTAGTTTGATTTAAAAATCGGTTTTAAGAATATGGAAACAATGTTTAATGTCAATCCAGGGATTTATCTGCTAGATAAAGGCTTTTTCAAATTGTGTTTGAAAACTCATTGGGGATCCTTGAGAGACTAAATGCAACAAGAAAAAGTTCACTGAGCACAGCCTATTTTCTGTGTCTAGAGATTTGCTTCTTGATCATGGATTCTGGGAAACTGTTTTTAAACTAACAGGTTCCATGGCCTGAAAAAGTTTGAAAATCCTTGTGCTAGAAGTTTCTGGAATGTTAAGCTGTTCCAATGTAATGAATTATTTTTTCACTATATTTCTTCCTTTCAGGAAGGGGTAGCATTCAGATTTCAACAGAAGCCCCTTCTTATTTATTCCAAGGCTAAAACTAAAGTGGAGAAAAAACCCTGAAAAATCCATTTTCATACCTACTCTCTTTCTCTCTGTCTTTTCTCTTTTGTTAAAAGGGAGATATAAAACACAACATAGAAGTTGCACTTCATTCAAGATAGCTATTTCTATGCCACTTTCCATTCCAATGTAATCTTCATTGACAGCAAAGAAAACTAGTTACCATATGGGAATGAATTTATCTAACTTAATCCTTTTTCAGTCATATGAATCAGGACATGCAGGACATGGATAAGCCTCCAAGTCAATCAGTTCCATCCATATACCATAAGAGAGGACAGAATTTTGAGAATAATCATTCAACCAACTCTTCAAAAGTGGGAGAGTTTGCTGTGTTAAAGGTTTAACCAATTTTTAAAATAAAATACATGGAAACAAAATCACATCAACTAATAGTTCACAACTTAATAAAATAATTTTACTACAAAGGCTTTGTAAGATAGAGAAGAAAATCTCATCAGTGGGAGCACAAAACTGCTTAAGAATTTAAATTATCAATAAGTGTTTGAGGACTAATATACTAAAGTATAGAAAAACCAGGCCACATGCTAAAAATACAATTTAAATGACAACAAAAATGTAGATGTTTACAACTGAAGATCCCTCTTGCCCCCGTTACATATTTGACTGCAAAGTATTAGCCTCAGTCTGGTCATTTAAGTATTCAGTACTTCTTACATTAATCACCTTCAGGGTATGCATACATGACTTGGTTTGGAGCAACATTTATAACAACTAATTCACACACTTTCATTTTTTTTTTTATTAAAGTTCAGTGAATCCTGATTTATGCTTCTAATTAGATTGAAATCTACTACATGATTTGGGTTCCACTAAATCAGCGGTTCTCAACCTGTGGGTCGCGACCCCTTTGCGGGTTGAACGACCATTTCACAAGGGTCGCTGCGCGCATTAGCCCACCATCTTGGTGCCACCGTCACTTGCAGGGGTGAAATGCTCCCGGTTCGGCCGTGCCTGCGGGTCGCCGGACAGCCGGTAGCTACAGAAGTGGGAGACTTCGCCCACCCGCCCGGACACCGCCATTTGGATTCTTTTACCCTCTGCGCATGTGCAGAACGCTTTGCGCATGCGCAGAGGGTAAAAGAACCCAAATGGTGGCGTCCGGGTGAAGTCTCCCGCTTCCGTCGCTATCAGCTGTCCGGCAACCCGCAGGCAAGCCCGAACCGGGAGCATTTCAGCCCTGGTGCCACGTCCCCTTTGTCACCTCATCCCGTGCGGGGAGGGGATCATGGCGGCGGGGGGTCGCAGGGGGGTCACGGCATTAGAAAGGTTGAGAACCACTGCTCTAAATCCAAATATTGAGTCTGTCTGTCTGTCTCTCTCTCTCTGTGTGTCTCTCTCTCCCTCCCTCCCTCTCCCTCCTCTCCCCTCTCTCCACACACACACACACACACACACACAGAGTGAATGTCCCAGTTAAGCTCAAATCTTTTGCTGCAAATTCTGTTTATAGCTTCAGAATCAAGATTTGCTATAAGATCTAGCCTTTAAAGATAACTGAGATAAACTTTGTGTGCATGTGTGATTGTAAGTTTTTAACAGATTTTTAGAAAGTTAAAAAATACAAAGCAACAAATAAGAAAAAAAATAGCTAAAAACACATAGGACATTTTAATTATGCTTTCTCTCCTTCCCTTTCATTTGTTTCGCAACCACTAAATATTCATACTTTATATTGAACATTAAAGTGTATTGCTGATATGTTTTAATTATTTCATCTATTATTTTTGTTTGTCCTTATAATTCTTTTCCTAGAAACCATATTTCAAATGTCTTTGTAACCTTGCTGCATGATGTGTAGTATATAAGAGAGCCATTTCTGCAGTGTTGTATAAACTCGAGGCATTGTAGGCAGCCCCAAAGTAAACCCATTTTATTAAAAAAGTGTTTTTGGAAATTGGAAAGAGTAAAATAGGAGAGTGAAACTTCATTTAATCCAAGTTATAAGATAATTTGAATGTTCTGATGCTCACCACTTCCTTGAGCCTCAAAAATAGGTGTCTGAGTTCAGGAACTACTGTACATTGACATCCTATGCTCTTTTGTAGGAATTACTGTATATGGTTTCCTAAATTACATTCCACTGATACTGAAAACCTGTGTCAAGACTCATGTTTAACATTTAGATTACTGTTACAAAAGTATGTGGATAGGATAACGTAAAGATGTGCCTTTAATTGAATTTGACTTGTGATAACGTCATGGACATAGAGCAATAAGACTTATATACCACTTCATAGTGCTTTACAATTCTCCCTAAGCGGTTTACAGATTCAGCATATTGCCCCCAACAATCTGGGTCCTCATTTTACCCACCTCGAAGGGTGGAAGGCTGAGTCAACCTTGAGCCGGTCAGGATTGAACTCCTGGCAGTGGGCAGAGTTAGCCTGCAATACTGATTCTAACCACTGTGCCACCACAGTTCCTCTATTGGCAACAATTGTAGAAATGGATTGCCAGTGCTGTTTTCAGTATGTCTTTTTGTTTTACTTGCCAGTCTTGGTAGCAGCCCTGATGTTTCATGGTGGTTTCCCATCCAAATACTACTAGTCTTAACTTGATTTAGTTTTTTCAAGATTAGCCAAGATTGCCTAGAAGCTACCATCTATAAAAACTGATAAGAGTTGCATATGGCTACTGATAAAGGAATTAGTGTAAGTATATAGAAACAAACAGCATTCTCTTTCCTCAATTTAATTGACTTGATTTATGTTTTATTTTTATTTTGCTATCATACAAGCCCCTAAAAAAGTCTTTTCTCTCGCAGTAATAATTTAGCATTTTATGATCCTTTTAGGAATATTTTGCTCAATCAGAAAAGTCCCTTTTCATTTTTTTTAAAATTGTGTGGAAATTTCTTTGGTTGTCTTTGGTTCTGCCTCCCTTCCCCCAGGAGACATATAGCACCCCTCAGAAGGAGGATATAGTTCAGTATCTTTCTATTCCCTTTCTGAGATATTTCAAATTTTCAACAGTGCTGTTAACTTTAATTTGTAGAGTTGTTCCTTACAAGTGAAAAATCAATGGGAGGTTCTTACAGTGTGAAATTCAACTGTCAGTCTTGAGCTTATGGAAAGGGAGTAAGACATCTTAGAAGAAGAAAAAAATCAGTCTCTGCTCAGCTGGGCTATATCAAAATGAAGCCAATACTGATAAGAGTATTTCACTCAAATAAATTATGATTCTCTATGAAATACAGGAGCTAGTCCACAAGGGAGGGAAATCAGGACTTAGAAAATACTAATTCCCCCTGAAGAATTTGAGAAACTGAACAATGTCTGTACAGGAGCAAACTGTGAGCTTTAAATTGCTATTCATTGTTTATAGACAACACCTAGTCCTAATTTAGCCATGCAGTATTTCATAGATTTTGCTTCATTTTCAGTTGATAAGAAGCAAATAGCCTAGCTAAGCAAATAGTTTAGTGTAAAGTCTAAATGTTGTACATGGAAGCAAGAATTTCTATGCATAATTTGCCACAGCTGCATCATACCCAATATAAGGGTGGATTTTACATTTTACATTTTTTTTAAATCAATTTTTATTACAAATTTTTTGTCCCTCCCCCACCCACCCCAAACATACATATTTTATGAACAAAGTGTTGTCCGGATCATTCTTGTGTATCCTTTCATATACATAATCCATTTTACATCATATCTCTATTTCCACTTTCAGCCATAATATTCTCTTTCCATACTTCTTTATCTTAACTTATTTTCTTCTTAATACATAAACAATATTATTAATCGCCCTAAATTTCTAATCTCTTTCAATAACAACAATTAATTATCTTATTTCTCCATTACTAAATATATTTCTCAAATTTCCTATCCCATTTTTAACATTTCAACTTCATCTCTTAATTTAACTTTTCAAAATTAAACATTTAAACCAAATTGCCATTTCACATTCCATCTGCTGTTCTATTTTACTATAAATGATATACATCATCATATTCAAATCTTGCATAAAAACCCTTTAATTTGATTGACTATCCACAATTAATAATATTAATACAATTCCCTTAAATCTACTAATATTGGGAGTGGGTGGCACCGTTTTGCGGTGGTTCTCCTCCTATCTCTCTGATCGTTCACAGTCGATGTTGGCAGGGGGGCAGAGGTCGACCCCTAGGCCCCTTGAGTGCGGGGTGCCTCAGGGTTCGGTCCTCTCTCCCCTTTTATTTAACATCTACATGAAACCACTGGGTGAGATCATCCGACGGCATGGGGTGAGGTTTCAACAATACGCTGATGACACCCAGCTGTACATTTCCACCCCTCGTCAATTCAGTGAAGCGGTGGACGTAATAGACCGGTGCCTGGACGATGTAAGGGTCTGGATGGGAGTTAACAGACTCAAGCTAAACCCAGATAAGACCGAGTGGATGTGGATA
>QLTV01002530.1:4298853-4313387 GCA_003457575.1 Thermophis baileyi | reverse complement strand
TTTTTTAAATTGTTTTTATATGTTTTATTTTTTATGATGTAAGCCGCCCAGAGTCCTTCGGGAGTTGGGCGGCATATAAATTTTATAAAATAAATAAATAAATAAATAAATAATATAAACCTTATATTCCTTCCTCCTTTCCACTAACCTTCCCCTCTTTAACCATTTTCTTTTGGTCTCTCAAAAATTCCACTTCTTGTTGATTTTCTCCTTTTATCCCATTCCCTTAATTTCTTTTTCTTTTTTTTCTTTTTATGTGTATTATATCTTTTCTTCTGGATCCTTTTTCTTATATTATTCGAATAGTTCTCCCCAAAATTTTTCCTAGTCTCTTCCCACTATTTCCTTCTTTGCCCTTTGATTGATTCTTTTTTGAGGAACGTTCCCCCGTCTACTCTTTTTGTGCCACTGTAAATCCCAGTGAAATCATCTAACTGTTTTATACTTTCAGTTCCTTTTTCTTCAATGTTACTTTCTTGCTCTTCATTTATGCTCTCTTTTACCACCTTCTCTCCTATTTCCTGCTCTGTATATTCCAACAAAATTTCTGCCTTTTTATCACCTTTTAGAGTTTCACGCATATTTTTTAACATCTCAAGTAATTCCTCATACATCCAAAGCTCCATATTGCCAATTTAACACATTTTTAAAGTTTTTATGTTATATCACATTTAATTAGAACTTAAAGTCCATATAGTCTCTCTTTATTTTCAAATTCTAATGTCCAATTCAAATATTAGTCTAATGACTCCAAGTCAAATGTTTATTATCTTCCACAGTCATAAGAAATAGAGACCAAGCAATGTAGGGAAACAAACCCTCCTTAAAAGTTCTCACAGTTTCCAAATTATCTTTTCCGGTAGTCAAGGTCAAGTTACACAGCTGCACTTTATCTTCTGTCTTCCACCAAGTATTGCAATGCTCACTTTCCACCAGCAGATGGCTCTCTCAAATCCACAATGCTCTCAATCTACTTGTCAAAACTATCTAAAATACTTTAAATCCACATAAAAAATGCTTTTCCCCAGGTTCTTTTCTCTTATTTTATTTTATTTTTGTTTCTCCAAATCCAATTATAAAAACAAGAATCTTCTTGGGCTTTGATGTTTAGCCTCCGCTTTGTTCTTCTCCCTCCATGGAATTTCCCAAATGCTAATTTCAGCTCCAGGACACCTTTTAATATCCGAATTTCAAAATTTTCTTTTACCTGTGAGTTGGCCAATTACCCGGTTCCAGCACTCCGTTCAAAACAATGCTCCTGCACAAAAACTTAGTCCAGTTGCCCCAGCTTCAGAGCGGTCATTTTGAAATGGCCGCCGCCCCCAACCGCCGGTCCGAAGAGCTTTCTCTGACCTATTGAGGAACTTGCCTGTTCCTCTTGGTCATCCGAGACGCCTCTCCTTCTTCACCGTCCCTACAGGACAGTTCAGGCAAAGACCCCCTGATAGCGGTTTGTCCGGCTGGATTTTCACAGAGCTCGTCGGAGCCCGCTATTTTTCCAGCCGGTCTCGCCGCGATGCTTCCGGTTTTTGATTTTACATTTGACATTAAGCAGCAGCATCTGAGGTGGTAATTGTACATGGTTATAAAGGAGCTAAGAGAAACAAACCTATGTTTTGCTCATATTTAAGTAGCATTTTGAAGTCACTCCACTTGGTTTTGGAATTGAGGTTAAATCGACTTAGCGTCACTTAGTGTCATAAATGGCCTTATTCTATTCATCAAAATTTGCCTCTAATTTGTTTTTGTTTTTTTCTAATTTTGATTTATTGTTTTGTTCAATTCTAGACAAACTCTGATTGTTTAAACTATGGTTTAACCAAATGAGAGTTTTAGAAAATAAGCAATTTTGCCTTTTCAGCCAAAGTGTAATTTAAATGAAAAAGTTTATTTTGATTTAGACAAATTCCAATTAAGCCTTAACTGAAAAGGGAATTAAAAACTTAAGTTCCCTTCCCACTGACCGTGTTAGAATGTTCCAACTGGAATGTTGGAAGTGTAAACACAACACAGGAACATACTACCACATGTGGTGGTCTTGTTCCAAAGCAAAACAATACTGGCAAAGGATAAAGAAATGGATCGAAGAAATAACAAATCAAAACATAGAAATGAAACCGGAATTATTTTTGTTAGGGATATTTATGGGAAATCAGGATAAAAAGACGCAATACTTAATTCTACACATCATCATAGCAGCAAGAATAATATTCGCACAGAATTGGAATAATATACCAACAGAGGACTGTGTGATCAAAAAAATCTTAGAGTGCGCAGAGATGGATAGGCTTACTAAAGAAATGAATGATGAAGAAGAATCTGAATATTACAAGATATGGGATGACTGGTATAAATGGTTAAACAATAGATCTATAGGTTAGGAACGATGATTTTTAAGATGGTATAGAAGCAAGAAAAGGCTCTAAGTAACAGTAAAAATGAAATATCCCTGTATTAAAATAGTACTATTGTAAAATTGATATATTAGTAAGGAAAATACTGTTGTATAACATAAAGAGAAAATTGTGTAAGGACTGATTTATATGTTCATATGTTTATATTATATGTATATATCATAAGTTTATCTAAGTGTAAATTGAAAAGAGGGACAAACGAACGTGAAATGGATGTAAATGAATATGGAATAATTGTCAAATAAGTAGATTGTAAAAATCTTTTTTAACAAAAACGTTTAATAAAAATTATTAAAATAAGAAACTTAAGTTCCCTTCCCACTGACCATGTTAGATAATGAATGAAGACATGAAAATTTACAAACTTGTTGCCCATAGTACTAAATTATAAGTGAAAGCTATTGCCAACTGAGTTGGGAAGCAATAGAAAATGAAAGAATGAATGAATGAATAATTTTATCTGCTTAAGTGCTTAACTGCAGAAACACATTAGTATTATCCCAGCCCAAATCTATAGCGAGAGAGAGCTTGAATTAAGAACAAGCTAGCTAGTTGTAGTTAGTATCCTGTAGAATCCATATTCTTGGCATATTTTATCCATTGAAAAAAGTAGTAAAGGAAGCAAGTGTGATAAGAGTTTCTTAATATAGGACACAACTTTTTTTGTTTGTTTGTGGATCTTGGGGAAAATGGACATGGAAGAAAATGAAAGAGTAGAACAATTGCAAGAAGAGAAACTTCAAGCCCAGTCCTATATGAAAAAGTATTAAAAGACAGGTTCATCTCCCAACAAACTGAATGGAAAGCAGACATATAGGAAAAAAAGACATGGAAACTGCTTAAAAAGAATGAAAACAATTGTTACAGAGTGCCACAGAAGTGTGTAAAGTTACTTTAATGGGAGATATGAAAAAAGGTGGTTTGGTGAATTGAAGGATGTTGTGGGTGAAAAAAAGAATATGGAAGAATCATGACTGCAAAAAATGAAGAGAAAAAAGACATTGTATAGTACACATGGAAAAAAGGTAGCTGAGAAGAATGTGGACAAAGGCAATAAGGTTACAAGATCGAATCTGGGTTGGTCACTGAGACCAGAGTTTTAGTCTTACGAGCTTTCAGATTCATACTGGAGCCCATCTTCAGAGAACTTCTCTACTGGAATTACGTACAATAAGGTTAAGATTAAGAAGCAGAGAGATTTTTATGAAAATGAAAAATTATTTTGGAAGTGGGTGAAGAGGCGTCAACAAGCAAGTTCTAGCAGTGAATAGAATTAAAAATAAAAGTGATGAACTGATATGGAAGGAAATTGAAGTGATGGAAGCTGGAAGAAACAGAGATTTTATGTGAATTATAGTGATTGAGTGGAAAAGTAGAATTCAAAGGAATGCATAAATGTTAGTACACAAAAGATATAAATTTTGTGAGCTTGTTGAAAAATGGAAAGGCTGCAGACATAGATTGTAACTGGAGAAAAATTAAACTATGGCATGACTGCATGACTTATATATGTATATGTTACGACTGCATCTGTGTCTGATCATTGGAAGAATGCTCCTTCTGCCCTATGCAAAAGGAAAGGTGGCAAGAATGAATGCAAAAACTAAAGGGGGATTAGTTTTTAACTGCACTTTAAATTCAGGTTGAAAAGGTAAAAGATGATGAGAGCAACATTTGGGGAGTATAATGTTGTATTATGACAAGCAGGAAGTTTACAGAACCTGGTCCCAACAGTAGTCATAAATCAAGGACTGCTTATATGCTTTATTGATTAGCGGAAATTGGAAAGGAATTATGAAATTCCTCAGGACTCTGCCCAGCAGCCTGATAAATCTCTGAAAATGGACAGAACAAGACCAAATGTTATATGCAGGTAGTCCTCGACGTACGACCACAATTGAGCCCAAAATTTATGTTGCTAAGTGAAATATTTGTTAAGTGATTTTCCCCCCCATTTTATGACATTGCCTTAGTTCTTAAGCAAATCACTGCAGTTGTTAGTAATACGGTTGTTAAGTGAATCTGGCTTCTCATTGACTCTGCTTATCAGAAGGTCGCAAAAGATGATAACATGACCCTGGGACACTGCAAGCATCATAAATATGAATCAGTTGCCAAGCATCTGAATTTTGAGCACATGACCATAAGGATGCTGCAACGGTTGTAAGTGTGAAAAACTGTCATAATTCATTTTTTTTTCACTGCTGTTGAAGTTTGAATGGTTACTAAATGAACTGTTGTAAGTCGAGGGCTACCTGTAGTAGGTAAAGCCAATGTAAGGAAGATTGAGTTTGAAAACGGGCTAGATCTGGCTGGGGGCTACATAGGAAAAATTCTTCTAGTGCAGGGGTGTCAAACTCGATTTCATTGAGGGCTACATCAGAGTTGTGTTTGACCTCGGAGGGCAGAGGAGGTGGGCGTGGCAGGGGTGGGCGTTTGACACAGGCTCAAGATGCATTTTTTCCCCTTCTTTCTTTCCACAGTTCTTTACTATAACCATTTTCCTATCTCTTCTACCAGATATTACTGGCAAACATTTATTACTTATTCTTCATACTCCACTAATCTTTTTATTTCTAAATGTATACCCTATTGTTTAATAGTAAATTGCTTTTCCAGGCAGAAAAGCTATTTCTACTATTGTATTTTTATTATTCAACTAATAATCAAAATATAATAGCATAAATAACATGATAATACAAGATCTAATACCAGAGGTAAATTTCCAGG
The DNA here is from genome assembly GCA_003457575.1 of Thermophis baileyi. NCBI lineage: Eukaryota > Metazoa > Chordata > Lepidosauria > Squamata > Dipsadidae > Thermophis > Thermophis baileyi. The sequence goes on along the minus strand of QLTV01002530.1, from coordinate 4,308,243 downwards.
ATAGTAAATAGAGATGGCTGGNGCAATAGCACTTAGATTTATATACCGCTTCATAGTGCTTTACAGCCCTCTCTAAGCGGTTTACAGAGTCAGCATATTGCCCCCAACAATCTGGGTCCTCATTTTACCGACCTCGGAAGGATGGAAGGCTGAGTCAACCTTGAGCCTGGTGAGATTCGATCTGCCAAACTGTTGGCAGCCGGTGATCAGAAGTAGCCTGCAGTACTGCACTCTAACCACTGCGCCACTGCGGCTCTTGCATCACAATTCTAAATGTGATAATGATAATACAAGATCTAACAGCAGAGGTAAATTTCCAGGATAGTAAATAGAAATGGCTGTCAATTATAGATTGTTGATTGTAGATTAAATGGACCTACAGTATGTAAAATGTGGCATTAAACTGTAGTATTCACATAGGATGTTGCTTGTTTTCTATCCAGATAAGGCACTATCCAGATGAGGCCACATAATTATAATCCAGTCCTCCTGCAGCACTCTGCTGGCTGAAAACGGGCCGCACGGAGGCCCTGCGCGGCCTCCATGCGGCCCGTTTTTGGCCTCCGTAGCCTCCAGCAGCACTCTGCTGGCCAAAAACGGGCCGCACAGGGCATCCACGTGGCCCGTTTTTGGCTGGCAGAGTGCTGCTGGAGGCCAGGGAGGCCAAAAACGGGCCACACGGGGGCCGCACACAGCTCCCCCATGGCCTGTTTTGGCCGGCAGAGGCACCACGGGCTGGTCCTTGATATTTCCAGGCTGGCCCCGCGGGCCAGATTTAAGCACCCCATCGGGCGGATCCCTGTTCTAGTGCATCTCTAGGAGAGATAGTTGGACAATAGCTCAGAATGCTGTGACTGCTCCATTCTGAGTCCCCTCCGTCCTGGTTATGTGAATCAGTGTATAGCATGTGCAGCCCACCCTACTCTTCCCACTGCACACATACAAAGACATACTAATACCACATAAGAAGAATATGTCTCCTGTGGTGACTGCTGGTAAAAAAGATGGAAAGATTTAGAGAAGCAGTGCTCTGAGTGCTTCCTCTGGTTTTTTATAACGTGCTATTGTATTATCCAAAATCAAATAGTGTTTAATGTATGCAACAAGCCAATTTGAAAGCCACAATAGTGATTCAAATAACAGTGTCTTTAGTAGCACTGATGATTAAAAAAATGTTCTTATCCCCCCCTATTTAATTTTGCCTCTTCTTTCTTCATTGTGACCTCTGTGAATCACAAATATAGCTGTCTGCATAGCTTTTATTGGAACATTCCAGAACTTTAAAAAACTTATGCAAACCTGACCCAAATGTTTTGTGTTGTCAGGCAAGACTCGTATCATCATCCAGGAGTTCTTTTATGATCATTTGGTATTCATTTGACTATTGAGAATTTCATTTAACTTTGTTAACATGATAAGACTTCCTGTTTCTGCCATTTTGTGCTTACATTTCTTCGAATGATTCTATGAAATGCATGTTATCCTGTTTTTTAAGAAGAGTGAAGTACATTAGTTTGGCATGTGAGGGAAACTAGCCACCATTGCTTCAGTATAAGAGGAGAATCTTTCCATATCAACTGCTTCCTCAGTTTATAATGTGTTTTCCTGCCTTTTAGGTAGTACATATTGCTTAAATTACACATTTAGAATTGTGATGCAAGTTCATCCTTTCCCTTCTAAAATAAAATTTAAAAAATTGATCCCAGCTACTAAACTTGGCAGCCCCACCCATTCCTCTAATCATGCTGACTCAAAAGCTTCTTACTCTTTGCATTGATTGTTGGTGCCATCTGTGTGCAGTTTGATTCAGGCCTGGTATGTAAGTTTGGAAGCAGAGAAGGCTGCATGCCAACTCCTAGACTCATTCTCTGCTCCTGCAGAGACATTCTGAAACTCCATGTTAGTGAAGGGATAGGGGTGTGAAAACAGCATAATGAATCTTTCTGTAGAGCAATTCCTTGGGGAATCTTTACCGGGGCCCGGCTAAATGCAGCTTAGAATGCTTTCTTGTGACAGTAAGATTTCCTGCCATGCCACTGTGATAGAGCATGCAAGTGGAAGAAGAAGAATTCCTCTGTGGGTTGAGCAACTCAACACTTTTGCTTTGCATGAAGATTAAATTAGTCAACAGATAACTCCGAACTTGGCAAGCAGCTGGTAGCATTAACAAGTTGTGCAAGCAAGTATAAAAATAGAAGCTCTTGTGGCACAGAGGGCCTCTGCTTTGCAGATACTCACCCTTGCATGCAGCATTTTCCAAATTTTCAGCTGAGAACATGGAAATTAGGCCGTGGAACACTGCATTATTCATAACTTGGCAACCAGCAGCTAGGGCATGTCGCCAGAATAAGCCACTACTATAATTATAAGTGAACAGAATTCTGAATATATGTTCCTAGAAAGAGTACATTAATCAAGATGGAAGGATACCCATCTTCAACATTAGAATTCTTGCCAGTTCCTCAATGGAGGCAGCATTCCTTCACAAGATTCCAAATCAGACTTTTTTCAAGGTTAGCTTACAAAGATACCAAGCAGTAGACATTCTTGTGTCGAAAGGGAAAGCTAACTTCTATATTAAGTGATTTTTAAAAATGTATTCTCTCATCCTGTTTCAATTCCAGATGAATAGGGTAGTCTATGTATTGGATCTATAAACATAACCCTATTCTGTCTTGGTTGTTCACTGAATATTCTATGTAATTTGTGATTGGACTACTACCATTAGCTATGGCCAGTCTCCCATCTGCCGCAATCATTCTGTAAGCCCTATGTGATACCTAAGTATAGTTGCAATTCCAAACTAACAGATACACTGTATATTTTACATGTATAAGTTCCTAATACTGGGCAGAATATGCAGCCCCAAAGGTGAAATGTTCCACTTTAGCAGGTTTGATAGATCTGTTAATTACCCTCTTTCAGGGTAAAGCTACCATATAACTCTTTGAGTGCTGAAAGAGATCTCTTCTGCATGGCCTGACCCAGCTTGCTTTCTTGCTGCTGCCTGAACTGGAGCACTATCATCTACATTGCATTTAGTTAAAGAGTTAAATATGGAAGGTTATTGTAAAATGTAAATGTTTTGGCTGGTAGGAGTGAGCTAGTCAGTGTGATACTTGAGCTGCTTTTGTTACTATACAAAACTGCATGACTGACTGCCAGTGAAAAGAATCCAAATGGGGTAAAGCTTTCATTTTACATATTCTGCTGTTGTTACTGACGTTGATACAGGGTCTTGATAGTGCAGGCTTTTTAATCCTTTCATCTCCAGTTTGATTATGTTGTGTCCTCTTAAGACTGCACTGAAACTTGCACCTATACCCACATTTTATTACAACTTTGTCTTGAATATGATTTTTACACATTTTCTGCACATGTTTTCTGTTTGGTTAACCACAAGATTTGCTTTTTTATATTTTTCCTTACTAAATGCCAAAACATATTGTAGTCTCACAATTATATACTGTATATGGTATCTAGTAAGTGGAACCATTGAAATAGATGCAGTATAAAGTGGTTTGTTACTGGGCTACTGAAATCATCAAGGTGATTTTTTTGTGGGTTATGAGAAAACTATAATCGAAAATTTATTTTGCATATTAGCAGGTTTTAGGGATAAAAAGCTCTGATTCTATAGGTGGAGAAATTGTCAGACTTGCCTAGTATCGATAGTATATGTGATCTCCAGTAGAAGTTTTTAAAAGAACATAACTACGTTTCATGCAACAATGTGTAGCCAGGGAACAAGAATTGATATTTCAGAAATATAATTAGACACAAAGTATATAGGGAATAAAGGCTGGATTTGGGGGAAAGAACACTTGAAGTTCTTTAAAGATATTTGTACTTTTAAATCCTTTATCAGTTGCTGCCTTTTAATATGCTGATTGAAAGAAAATGGGATGGATTTTTTTTTTTAATTAATCAATTTAAATGTGATGATATTTTAGAAAACAGTATAGACTATCTTGAATGTAGTGAATAAAATGCATAACTGATTTTTTTTTAATTGCACAAAAACAGTCTAGTGTAGTTTTATATTAAAGTGTGAAAAATCCATGCCAATTCTGGAAATAATATAAGACTTGCACTTTTCATAGGTATATTTTCCTGTGCACTCAGATTCATTCAGATCATTTTGCTAGTACTGAATTATCATTAATTATTAGGTTGGCATATAATTTTATATGCCATTTTTTTCTTTAGATTTGTTGTTTCTTTGTATTTGTACATGTTTTCCCTTAGAAAAAGCAATCTAACAAAGATTGTATTTATTTCTGTATTTATAGAAAATACAATTTATTTTGGGGAATCTCCTTTTGATGCACATGTTCGTCACCAGATAATTCCATGATAAAGTAGTTAGCAGGGAGGGAATTCATGTTCTTATGAAAAATTTATAAGAAGCCCTGAATTTGTTTGAAGCCTCAGACCTATAAAAACCAAAAAAAAAAAAAAGATTATGTTTAAAGATGGAAAGAATAAAGAGATCAGGTGTTGAATATAGTCCATGAAATTTTATTTGTCTTGCATATAATCAATTCTAAATATATTTTACAAGGCACATATAAACAGCGGGACTATAAAATTTATGAAATGTTATGTATGGTGTGACTATTTATGAGGAGGAAGGGAATTTGTATTCTGTTCAAATAAACTAGAGGGGAAATTTACTTTGAAAGCATTCTGAATTCTGAAGCAAAATTGGGATGAAGGTGAATATCCAACTGCTTCTCTCTTGTATATGGTCTATGTTCATCTGACCACTTCTCGGCTGCTAGAGCCGCAATTATACAGGAGTGGCACCATTGTAATGTTTTTCTAAGGAGGGATTGGAATTGGACATATTTTATTACTAGGTTGCATTCTGGCTAAGTTGGAAGAGCGGGTTATATTGTTCAGTCTTCCTATATCCCTCCCTTAATAAATGTATATTTAACAATGTCTGAAGCATATGAAGTGATAATAACTAAATCAATACCTCCTTCATTGATTGTCCAGGATCCCTCCAGCGTGACGCACACAGCACTGCAGTAATTTTCCAGCTAACTAGCACCCTGATCTACAGTCCTGCTATTGATTGACCATTGTATCAGACAGACACTGAATGGTGTTGCATATGCTTCTATTTAGCCTTCTGATTCATTCGTTTATTACTGGACAAGAGTGATCATCTGAGAGACTTCCTGAAATTGTCCAGTGAGAGTTGGACTGTTAGGATTCCTATAAACAAGCCCTTTTCTATTACTGCCTGCTTCTTTCTTTCCAAGCTTCAGTTTCCTTTGGCAGGACTTCATATCAAAGATGCTACCCAGCTTAACTTTCTATCAGTTTTCATTTATTTATTTATTTGTGAATCTTCTATGTTGCGTATCATTGAAATAACCCATGAGTGGTGTATAGAATAAATCCATGATAAAAATGCAATTAAAAAAACTTCCATAAAATAAACACTGTACTGCCAGTAACTTTTAACAGTTACTTATTGAAGGAGAAAGTAATATACAATTTATTCCAGCAAAGCTGAGGGTAGTTTTACCTGCTGAGACACTTTGCTCTTAGGATAACCTCAGTATAGCACATCTGTCCCTTCAGTATCCCGTTCGGCTGCAGCAGTTACTATAGTAAACAGAGAAGCCAAATATTAGGAGATAAACTTACCGAAGTAAAATGTATATATGCCAAATATGTGTTTTTACTTAAACTAGTTGGTTAGAGCAAACTTATATTTCTGCAGAAAGTTGAAACTGTATAGGCATACCCTGTTTCCCCCAAAATAAGACATCCCCTGATAATAAGCCCAATCGGGCTTTTGAGTGCATGGCAATAAGGCCAAGCGCTTATTTCAGGGTTCAAAAAAATATAAGACGGGGTCTTATTTTCGGGGAAACACGGTAGTAAGGATGAGCCTAAAGAATTGCATCCCCACTCCTTATGCGAACTTATAAGAAACCCTTGTTTTGGATTACTTGCTCCTCTGAACCATGACAGAGTTAGATTTATTAATATATTAGACAATGGCTGATTCCCTCTCAATCTTTTAAACCTAATATATTTGCAGCCCATGGATTTACCCTCTGGTAGATAAGTTTCCTTCTTTTTTTTATGAAGTAAAAGTTCTTTTTAGAAATATGCTCTGATAGTTTAGCATTCCATTGATCAGCTATTACAAGAAAGTGCTTGGCACTTATATATAAAGCAATCCTTTTTAATGCTTGTGGTAAAGTCAGAACTTTCGGAAAATTTCTCTGTGCATGTGGATATGATACCGCTTTTTGTGAAGTGTTCACTTGCATTAAGAGTTCTGCTTTTAATGTCAAATTAGCATCAACTTGGCAAAAAGGAAACATCATATGAAATTTATCAGTATTCTTCTTCCAACTTTCCCCATTCCAGAGTACAGTACAGTATTTGCCCACGAGTTCATATATTGTCTACTTTGCTCCTTGACCTTTGCTGTTAAATCTTCTCCAGTGTTGGCTGCCTCAGCTGATTCTCAAGCCTACATACTCTATAAGCTGATTTGATTCTATCTGTTTAATCACTTCTTAAGAGCCAAGATGTACCCTAACTCTATGTGGTTTGCCTACTACACTTGGCACATAATGAAATCAGCGAAATGTTTCTAAGAACTCAGCCAGCCCTGACTTTGTCATCTATTTTAGGATTACAGAAGACTCGGCAGTGACAACATTTGAAGCGCTAAAGGCTCGCGTTCGTGAATTAGAAAGGCAGCTCTCCCGTGGGGACCGCTATAAATGTCTCATTTGCATGGTGAGTAGTTTGCCAGTTCTGGTCATGAATGAGGAAATGACACTATACCTCTACCTTGACTGTCGCAAAATGACACCGTTGATAGGATACACTGCAGCATTAATCCACTTGACTCTGGAGAAAAGCACTTTTTTTCTTTCTTTGAAGTTAGTATCAGTGTATCTGTTATAGCACGACATTACTTTTGCCTAATGTATGGCTTTGCTTTTATAAACTATATTGCTGTTGATTTGTAGAACATATATTTATGTTTTTCTTCCTGATTTGCAACATGTAACTTACTCATTTCAAAACCTGGGATTAATGCTTAAGGCTTCAATGCAGACCATTTACAAAATTATTTAAAAGAGTCCTTGATCGTGGTGGCTGTGGATTATGGGAGTTCACAACATTTGGAGAGCAGGAGCTGGGAAAGGCTGTAAATAAAGAGCCCCTGACTCTGCTTATTATTATTATTGAAGTGCTGAAGCTCCCTCTAGTGGATCAGACTCTGCAGATGTTGATATCATTTTGTACACGTCGTGCAGTTTTACAACTCAGATTTTTTATTTTAGGGGTATTTCATTCTAAGCTATAGCTTTATTTTAGGAAATATCTTTTCCTATGACGTAGAGTACAATTAAGTCTGCATGGAAACTATTATCTCCCCACATCTCCCCAATGGCATGAATGTCAGGTGTCTTTTAACATTTACCTTTATCTCTCTAGACATCAAGCATATGTTATATTTGGTGGATATGTGTGTTTGAATGATTGTAACAAGAATTTGCTATAAGTATTTGTTAAAGAGAATTGTGGTATCTTAATGTGAAATTAATTTGTTCAATGATTAATCAATAAAGTCAGTTGATTTTTCTCCATTTTTCACAATTGAAGGTTAAAAGTCTCCTTTAATTTGTTCCTAACCTACATGTAAGCATGCAGCACTATATTGTGCCTGTCTTCTCTTTGGGGTATGATCAAAGGTATATATTTTGCATTTTATTTGCATTTTATATTTACAAATGTGCATCAGTTCACAAATGCATGTAAAATCAAGCAATGGTATAGAGGTCAAATGAGAAAATAAAATTTAGAGATACGTTGCCCCCACTGCATCCTGCCCTGCCCTGCATAATTCCAAATTCAATCAGCAATTTCCATAATTTTATAGTATGTGATGCAGTAACTTTACTTTCTTTCTATAGGACTCTTATACAATGCCCCTGACCTCCATCCAGTGCTGGCATGTGCATTGTGAGGAATGCTGGCTGCGGACTCTGGTAAGTCTCTTAGTTTCTTAGGGGGTAGCTTAAATTAAATTCTTTTTTTTCTTAGTTGAAATTACAACTACATGAAAATCCTCTTCAAAATACTATGCCTCTATTTTACTTAATGGCAGTCATTCTCAGTGTTACCTTCTTTTGCATTTGATGGCTTTCTGTCAAAGAACCTAGATCCTATCGTAATAGAAACATATAGTTCACTTTTATTTCAAGAATGACCTTTGCCTGTTCGCAGACATTTTGAGTCGGAGAGAGAGACACACAGAGAGATTTAACAATAAATTTTAAAAATATGATTAAAGGTTCAGTTGTTTATCTTACGTCTCGCCTAGACTACTTCTGAGTTCCATCTCTGGTACATGTACCAACGGTTTTAGAGCATACAGATCTTCTGTCTAATCAGTGGATTTTTCAACTCTTTCTGTTTGTACCTTCGCACCCTCAGAGGTGGTTGGAGAAGCATTCTATTTTGTTTCTAAAAGGCTGGGGTGAGACTTTTTTTTAACTTTATTTTCTTTTTTATTGTATTTTATTATAAAAAACGTATATGGCTGCCTATTACATAGAATGATTGTAGGTGGCTCACAACAATCCATTAAACATAGTTCAAAACAAAGGTACCCTTCCCCCCAAGGTGCCAGACCAAACATCCTTACACCTCAACTCTCCTCTTAGTCCGGTGCTTGGAGAAAGAGCCAGGTCTTCACAGTCCTCCAAGAGGCTGAAAGAGTAGCCATCACTCTACTTCAAGTGGAAAGGTATTCCAAAGGGCTGAGATGGCCACCAAGAAAGCAAGCCTCCAAGATCGTATCAGATGGCAACATTTAAAGGAGAGGACCTGGAGCGCACCTACCCTGTCTAATCCAGTAGGACTGGCAGATACCCTCAGGGAGAGTTGATCCTGCAAGTAACTGGCCCTGAGACTCTTAGGGATCTCTGTTCCCCTAAGACAGGGGTCGGCAACCTTAAACACTCAAAGAGCCACTTGGGCCCAGTTCCCACAGAGAACAGAACACTGGGAGCCACAAAACCTGGGTGGGCGTGGCCAACTCGATGTCACTCACCCCACCCAGTCACATGACACCCCCCCAGCCACACCTACCCAGGTTTTGTGGCTCCGTGTTTTCTATGGGAAATAGGTAACTCCCTCTCTGTCTCTCTTTCTCCCTCTATCTCCTCCCTCTATCTCCCTCTCTGTATCTTTCTCATCTCTCTTTTTCTCTATCTCCCTCTCTATCTCCCTCTCATTTCTGTCTGTCTCTTTCTTTCTTTCTCTTTCTCCCCCCTCTCTTTCTGTGTCTCTCTATGTCTGTGGGTGTGTGTGTGTGTGTGTGTGTGTGGGTGTGGG
>QLTV01002530.1:4271673-4289445 GCA_003457575.1 Thermophis baileyi | reverse complement strand
CAAGACATTTTGCAGGAAACCGTCCGACCATCTGTCCGCCAACTGCAGCTCCGCAGAGGATGGGTGATGCAACAGGACAATGACCCAAAGCATACAAGTAATTCAACAGAACAATGGCTTCAACAGCACAGAATATGCCTTCTGGAGTGGCCCAGTCAGAGTCCTGACCTCAACCCGATTGAAATGCTGTGGCATGCCCTTAAGAGAGCGATTCACACCAGACATCCCAAGAATATTGCTACACTGAAACAGGTTTGTGAAGAGGAGTGGTCCAAAATTACTCCAGATCGTTGTGCAGGTCTGATCTGCAACTACAGGAAACGTTTGGTTGAGGTTATTGCTGCCAAAGGAAGGTCAACCAGTTATTAAGTCCAAAGGTTCACATACTTTTTCCTCCCTGCACTGTGAATGTTTACATGTTATGTTCAATTAAACCATGGCAACATCTAATGTTTGTGTAGTATTATTTTAAGCAGACTGTGTTTTTCTATTGTTGTGACTTAGATGACGTTCAGAGCACATTTTATGCCCAATTCATGCAAAACTCCACGTAATCCCAAGGGGTTCACATACTTTTTCTTGCAACTGTACATATCACTTTGGAGGATGAGTATGTGAAGGCAGTTCTAATCTTATGTGTATACTTGTTGGGGCATGAGATTTGAGGGCAGAATGGACATCTGGGTTTATTGCAGGATCTGGTTCTTATGTGGTATCATTGTTCTGTTGTTCCTTATTACTTATGAGTATATGGGTATATTTTGGGTGGTTGTATGGGCTTGTCACAGAATGCCTGAAAAAGTATAGTGTCATTTGTTTAGTATGGACTGTAGCTTAATAATGTGTTTAAGTGGTTTTAGCTGTGAGGTGTAGGTGACAACCAGTTGTATAGGTCCTCCCTGGGAATTGATCTGGTTGTATTGATTTGTCTATTGTTTTGGTTGGGTGGATAATTCAGTTTTCTAAATACCGGGTTTTATTTCATCAGTTGAGCAACTCTGTCAAGTGGTTGAGAATAAATGTGGTCGTAGCATAGAAATAGACTAAAATGATTTGGTGATGTGTTCCAGGTGGGAGCTAGTGGCATGTAGGTATGTATGACTTTCTATAGGTTACCTGTATAACATAATGTTTATGGGTTCATTGTGTGGTTTTATAGTGACATCACTTTTCTATAGTTAAGTCTAGGCTGAGGCTGATGGGGATTGGAAGGGTGGAAATTGTTGAAGTCATGATAAAATTTAATGATTCATTTTCATGGATCAAGATGATGAAAATATCAATGAATCTCTAGTTTAAAAAAAGCTTTAACAAGGGAATGGATCGTCTCTGCTGAGAGTATGGGTTTTGGGGCCAAGTGAGCATCATTTTGAACAAGTAAATAATTGAAATTTTAAAGATTTGTGTTAAAATTCAGATGTTACCTTTACTGCATATTTACAATGAAATTTGTTTTTTTTTCCTCATTGTCTTTCTGTGAAATCAAAAATTACACTTCAAAGGGAATCATTTTGTTTTTTAAAGTTCAACTCCCTCTTTATCTTGTATTTGGGACAAGTTACCTTTAATTTCTTCAGTTTGCTTTCCTGTATCTTTTAAAACTACCAACTCTCATGACTAGTTCCAGTTTGTAAATGGGCATTCTTCCATGGTGATCAATTTATGATGGTACTGATAGCATTCTTAAAATGTTGAGATTTGCTGGTCAATTCAAAAGGGTAGAAAATACCTAGTGTTTATCTTCACTTTGATAAATATATTAAATTATGTTGCCACTTAGCTTACTTGAAATCCTTCCTTCTTTCCTTGCATCTCTCTTCCATGCATCCTGTGCATTTGGTGAATAGCATTGCTCATACATTAGGAACATGAAAATGCTCATTTCAGAATCTTTTAACCAATGTACCTTTTTACAGTTTAATATGTTTAAAAATGTTTTTACCTAATACACATTTGCTGATCACGTACTTCTCTTGCAGTTGGTGCAGATCAGCTTTTATCTAAATAGTCTGCAGTGGCAACTTTCTTCTTTTCTAGCTGTTCATATGTACACTGTGAGATTATGCACCGGAGACTAATTCCTTGGGTATCTGGTCACACTTGGCCAATAAAGAATTCTGTTCTGTTCTATTCTGTTCTATTCTATTCTATTCTATTAACTTGGACTCTGAATGTTCAGCTTTCACGTTTTAAAATTTAAAGCAAAATTACCTGCTCTTTTGTCAAGGCACTGTTCTTCTGATATTCTGTGAGAAGTAATGACTTTAAAAATGGGCTGTACTCATTATTTTTTGAACTCCCCAAAATGATTAATCAACTTTCAGAATCAATATCTGCCAAATTTTAATTAAGAATGTATGAGATAACCAAAAAACTTCCCTTAATTATTTCTTTTTGGTGCTGTGTTTAACCCTGGAGCTACATTTTCCAGCCATGTTTTATAAAACCTGAAAAACTTAAGTTTATAATGGAAAGCCTGAGGTGGCCTTCACTCAGCATACACTTCTGTTACTCATCAAGACTTTTCCATGGGTCATGATGAAAGGAGAAGAACATTTCTGGTTTTTTTTGTTATGTTGTGTGTGTGTGTGTGTGTGTTCATATATTCATTCATCCATTCATTCAACAGGTGTGGCATATTATTTCACTGTTTTTATTTCAAAATAAAAGTTTAATAATCACAAGTGAGCTGGCAAATGGAATTGGGAAGGAAATCTTTTTTCATTGACTCTGTGCCAGTGCATGTGTCTGAGGCTTGTATAGAGTGTTTCATGTGGAACTGAGAATATTTAAATTGAAAATAGCTCTGCAAGTTTTCAAATGAACAATATATTGCACCAACCTTTTTTCTTGGATGTAATTGAGAGGTCTTATAGTTCTGTATTCAACTCTCAGTTACACTGTATGGCTCAGAAAGGCTGTCTGTTCTCAGAATGTTATTCACATTAAAGGTTTTTTAAAATCTTATTTCATTACTTAATCTTGTGTACTTCCATGCAAGCATTTGTATTACAACCGTAGTATTGTTAGAATACAAAATGTCTTAAAATCATCTAGAGATTTGGCTGCAATAGATTTTTGTGCAAGATACATCCACTTAATAAGCATTTGAGACTGTGTCTTCTATATCTAAATTTAGCTAGGACTTTAAACATTCTTCTAGGAATGCATTCAGAGTGTTAACTTTCCTATATTCCATTCCCAAGTGGAGTATATCTCTTATTGTTAGATAGGGAGGCAAATTGTTTTTTTCTTGATTCCCCTTCCCCTTTGCACCATCAGGTATCCCCTTTGTTGGGGATCAACAAAGCTTAGCTATTGTCCTGTTCTGCCGGTGGAACTCTTCCGTTTGTAGAAAAATTGCTGCATTAGGATCATAATCCAGATTTTCACCACATATGTTTGTGTGTGTTTATATTACATATTGTGTGAGAGAGAGTTACAGAAGATGAGAGTTTGAAGCTCCTAAGACACTGTAAAGGCAAAAATTGTAAAAGGTTCTGAGAAAAATTTCAACTACCAGTCAGATTCTTCTTGGTTTCTAAAAGTACTTGTTCTAATTTGGGTGTTGTTGCCTGGTGTGAAGATATGGTAGAGGATGTTATTTTCTTCCAGGAGGAGAAACTTCACTTGTCGATGAGTCCCACTTTATCCAAGCCAATTTTGTCTGTTGGACCCAAAGATATGACATTTCTACAATGGCTTCAGACAAATCTATTTGAGACCATCATCTATGCCAGCTGGGAACTCGTATAGCTACCCCCCCCCCATTAATTTTGCTGGGGAATATTTGAATATATTGACAAGAGAGAAATAGGATCACAGACAGGGAACCAGCCAAAGTTTAAATTCCACCATGCTGCATTTCAGAGTCCTTTCCAAATTATATTTAATTCTAAAGGATGGGTTACTATAATTGTTGTCTTCATTTTCTCACCTGCTTTCTAGCATACCTACCAATCGGCTGATAACTCAGATATTTTTACCCTAATTCTGTGATTTAGAATTAATCTGTCAGATTAATTGACAAATTATTCACTATTGTGAGAAAAAATATGCCTCACTGAAGATTTTTTTCCCTTTATTTAATCTATGTGGATGTAGTCACAATTTTATCTTCATTCAAACTGCATACAAAGCTAAACGTAATGTTAATTGAACAAAAAAACCTTGGAAACTTGACTTTGCAATTATTTGTTCAACAAAAATTAACAGATACACCATTTTCTTCTCTTGAAAAAGTAAATACATGCTCAGCTCTAACACCTGGTATTGCTGTCTTTGGCAGAAACAACCTCAAGTAAGCATTCTTATAACTGGTCTCTGAATTTGGAGATAATTTTTTCCCCTTTCCTCTATACATAATTTTTTCAGCTGTGCAGTGTTTGAGAGATTTCTTGCATGCACCGGATCTCAGAGGGATTTAGTTTTGAGTTGTATAGTATTCATGGAGGTTACCATTTACAGCCTGTTTCCCGTAATGGTTGGATACAGTTTACCATTTCTAGCTACTTCCTTTTAGTTCTTCTTGTGTTACCATGTGACTGAGGTAGCATCCTTGTGTTTCATAACTCTTCTCTCAATCCTTCACAGGGTGCCAAGAAGTTGTGCCCTCAGTGCAATACCATCACCTCACCAGGGGACCTCAGGCGCATTTACTTATGAAAAAGATGGCTGCCGAGATGCTTGAACTACGGGGACTAGGGAAAAGGAGTGGCAGCAACACAGACACTTGAAATTAAAGACTCCAAAAGTGGACTAGAGGCTAAGGGAGCTGCGCGATGCCTCTGCTTCCGAACCTGTCACTGGTGCTGCCCACTCCACAAGAAGGCCAAACCAGAATCCTTATTGTGATTCGTTTTTCCTTTTTTACAAACTGCTGTTCCACATCTGTCCCGTTTCTCCAAGAGTTGGGGTTCCATCGTGGACAACTTGCAAGACCTTTCAGGGAAGCATGAGAAGGTGCTGGATCTTCCACCGCAGGAAATGTCCGAGCCTGTAATCTGCAGTCTCTTCCCACCCTCTTTTTATTTGTGGTGTTCTAGTGGATTTTTTTAATAAAAGAAAAAACTTATACCTTCACATCCACAAAGGCAGAATGAAGCACATGTAATATAGACTATATGTTTACAATGTTGTGTATAAATGGGATAGACTCCAACGTTACATACTAATGTTTTCCTTTTTATTTTTTCCTGGGGGGGGTGACTTTTTTTAAAAAAAGAAGAGAAAAAATAAGCAGAGAACATTAAACCCATATTTTTCTTGGTTCTGCAGAGTTTTTGCATTAAAGTCATTAGTTTAAAAAAAGTATATAAATATATATTATACATATATATAATATAAATGGTTTAATGTTCTGTGGTGTATATTTCCTCATTCAGATACGAAATTAACAATTCGTAATTTCGGCCATAACTTACATGACTTCTGGGGAAAATAGACAAAAACAGGTTTTCTTTCATTTGTTACAGTTAAATGGGCTATTTATATAAAATACTTGCTTCACTGAAACCCTTTTCCATTTTTTCACTTGGGAAAACATAAATGTGCAAGCTTACCCCATTGCCTGAGAGAAAGGTCATAGCAGGCGTCAGTAGACTTTTCAGGCACTAAACATTCTTATGCAGCCCTCTCTGATGGCATGGGCACCAAAATATTTCTTTTAAAAAACATGTCTGAAATCTTGTAAAGTTTTGGCAGTCATATGATGTTTCAGCCATGTTTTAATTTTTGGGTTCCAGGTGTGCCATCTAGGAGTGTTGCAACTGCCTTAGTAACAATGGACATCATTAGTGGTGAACTCTGATAGGCACTTACACGAAGCAGAAAACAGTAGTCTTTGTCTATTACAGATGGAATTGTTAGCGTAGCTGTGTTCAGGCCAATTAGTCTTGTGAAAGCTAAAGCTATCTTTTGTCCAAATGTAATTGTATTCATCAACCTGCAAGCTTACAAGAATTAAATTTGAACAGGGCCCCAAAATAAATGCAGAAAAACACCCAATGTTCTATCATACCTCTGGCAGAATCTTTAGCATTCTGCTTTGACATGTTCCCAGGTCCAGCTACTGGCAGTCTGTTCTACTCTGCAATATTTTTCTTAACAGCTGTTTCATCTAATTTTCAGATGTTCATGTTTCATTTTGAAAAGGAAATAGGTATGTGCCAGTTTTGCTTCCTTCTTTTGTCACTTCTGCTTGGACTGTGGTAATGATGGAATGTAATCTGAGTTTGTTCAAAATTAGATTAATTTAGATTCCATTCATTTCCTCAGCATTCCTTACAGAAGCATTTTCTTAGCCCTTTGTTCTGCATTTTGAAAATAACCCTGTGAGCCACTACCTGCCTTAATTTTAAAAAAACCTTAGTTTTTGCATGCACCGCCAAACATGCCATTTTGTAGTCCATTCAGGGAACACTTTACAAAGTTGTTATAAATTCTGCCAGGAAGTTATCAGCCTGCTTGATGCTGACAGGCAAATAAGCCTATAAATCACTATTTAAACTGGGGTTACAGCGTGAAAATTAATGGAATTATGGCCCTGGGTCTACTAAATAACTTTTTCTCTTTTTTTCGTTAATTCCATCTTATACTATATTTGTGGATTTAAGCCTCAGAAGGACATGATTGCACTAAAACATCTGGCTAGATTATCATGCTTATTGGGAAAACCTTTGGCATGATATTGATTAGACCACAAGATTTTTCCCCAGTCCAGGATTCTTTATTCCTATTGAGTCAAACTGAGTATGCACTGAATGCAAGTTGAAGACATCTGTTATCAGTCAGCCTCTTATGACACAGTTTCATCCCCATATACATAACAATTGTCTTATGGAGAATTATTTTTTATCCTTAGGTAATTCTGAGCTCCAGAATACCCAAAACTATCTGAACCAGTGTGTCTCTGTCAAAAATGTTGTAGCAGTTAAGCAACATATTGAAGGCTGATTTGTAGCTGGTATTAGTTGTTGGAGGTGGGTAGGAAGGGTGGGAGGGGGACAATTGGTTCAAGCAAATATTGATCTGGCATCCTTAAGGTGCAACAGTTTACAAGAGCCATAAAGCATCTAGAATGCTATTTGTTTGGGCCCAAAATTCCACAACTGTATAGCACTTACACCTTCCTAAATCTGTTGTAATGGGGATGATACCATGTGTCGCTCAAAAACCTGCTTGCCCAATACAATCAAACAGTCTTTGCTGGGACATTAAGTGCACGGTTACTCTTCTTCCTGATCTGTTAGACAGTAAACTGAAAAGGTTCGTCCTTGATGTTCCAGCAAGTTGGCACTGGGAATAAAGAGCTTTTTCTGGTCCTGTGGACTAATTCTAAGCCAAATGAATATATGTAAAACCACATATAACTATTAGCATTTATTTTTAAACCTAAATCTGACCCTACATTTTTATTTCTTGAGGAGTAAGGAGAGCAGAGAAACATGTTAAGACAGATGCAAAAAACCTAACTCGTTAATTTCCTTCTCTGGAGAAGGTACATTTTGCAGAACTCTGTAGCTGCTCTCTCCTTTCCCTCAATGAGCTTGAAAATAAATGAACTGTCTTTGCCCAAAGATTCCCAGCTGCACAAGGTGGTATTAAAGTTGTGTCAATGATTGTGTGTCGATGTATATTCTATAAAAAGGTACTTGTCATTCCCGTTTGTAAACTACATTGACATTAATTAAATGAATATAAAAGCTTCCAAGTTGTGCTTCCAGTCTTCTACTTGCTTGTTAGTTTTATCTCTTAGTTTGGCAGTTTCAAAATTGGGTACTTCTCTTGGAATTTGTGTGTGCATTTGTGTCTTTGAGTCAGTGTTGATTCCTGGCAACCATCTGGATTAGGGGTCCCCAAACTTGGCAACTTTAAGACTTGTGGACTTCAACTCCCAGAATTCTCCAGCCAGCTATGCTGGCTGGAGAATTCTGGGAGTTGAAGTCCACAAGTCTTAAAGTTGCCAAGTTTGAAGGCCTCTGATCTGGATAAACCCCTTCAATTTTCTTGAGAAGGTTTTTCAGAAGTGGTTTGCCATTGCTTGCTTCCTGAGGCTGAGAAAGTGATTGGCGCAAGGACACCCAGCTGGTTTCGTGCCTAAGGTGAGTCTAGAATCATCTCCTGGGTCATAACTTGGTTTAACCACTACAACCAACTGGCTCTCCCTCTCACATATAGTCTCTGTTAAATCATAATCAGTAATTGTACATCTTTGTGAATCCTTTGTAGCCCCATGGATATCAAATGACTATTAGTCCCCTTTGCTGCTTTCAATTAATTGCCTTTTTCTGTTCTATTTTTAACTATTACAGCTTTTTATGCAGTTACAAGTAACCGATAAACTGTTAGAAAGTCCACTTCATTTTTTTCAAAAATGAATTACAATCCTTCTGGTCATTGTTGTAGGCAGCTGCAAAATTACAAAACATAAGCCTTACCATTCCTCTGACATATTCCAGAAACAATGTGAAAATTATTCAACTGGCATAGCAGTTGAATAATACTGTTTTTAATAAACTAAAACAGGCAATTATAAAGGAAATACTAAGCCCTGCTCGTCTTCATGCCTGCTAGCACAAGTCCTGCAAAACAAGAATTCCCCCAATACTTTTGCTCCAATACTTTCCCTCTTCCAACACTGAATTGCTCTTTTAAATCATGCTGTGTTAACTTTCTTCTTGTATAAATTGCTAGTTTAACACTAGAATATTGCTAAATGAGCATAATTTAATTGCAACATGGTTCTTCATACTTTTACTGCAAGCTGGTAAAATTGAAGGCTAGATCATGCTAGAATGTATTGACAATCTATACCTGAAATCAGATGAGACCCTGAACCACATGGTAGTCTTATCATATTTTAACTAGCAGAAGCCCAACCACTGTGATTAGTTACTTAAATCCATGTGTTGTACAATCCAGGAAATAGGATTGAGTAAGTTAAAAGTAAGCATATAATGTAAATATAGCTTATATAAAAAAAGAATTACATCAGTATCTTCTTGCTAGAAGTGATGCTGACAAGCAGTCAACAGGGAAGTCATCAGGAAATTGTGATCAAAAGACCTTCAGCTATCTACAAGGTCCTCATTTATGGCAACCAGGACTGCCATTGCTGAGCAATGCTGTCATGTGACATTACACACTATTACTGCATTGCTTAGTGACAGAGTTCCCAGTCCCAATTGCCATTGGGCTATTTGTATGATTCTATATTTCTATATCCCCCTCCCTCCAATGCAAGCAGAATTCCACTAAGTACTTCATTAGATTCAACCCTTGTTCTATTCTAGATAACAAAAGGTGACAAAGATGACCATGAACTAGGAGAAAAATCTGAAAAAACAAAATAGCCAATTTCAAATGTTTGAGAGACTTTCATAGTATATTTTTTTCTTTATTCAAAGAATAGAATGCAAACCAATATTTTGGAATTACAAGACGAGCAATTTTACAAAGCATTGGGAATATCTGACAATGTCTATGTAACATAGCTGAACACCCAGTCCATTTCCTTAGAAGACTAACCCGTCCCCCAAATTGCATTGCACAATTGCTGATGACACATATTACTATGGAACAACCATTTTCTATGGTCTTACAGGTACTGGAAAGGAAGCTGGATAACTATATTTTCCCATTTGTCCTTTTGAAATAAAAAGAAAGAAAAGATACCTGCAGTGATATGAAAAGAGCACCACTATGAACTGAAGCAGAAGTTTAGCCATTTCTTTTCAAGGACTGGACCATGTCACAAGATGACAAAAAATAGTGCCTAGAGAAACTTTGTTTTTGTTGGAGTGCTCAAGGATGTCTTCCATTTCTTGAAAACACTTAACTGCCCTGGTAATCTTACATTTATTCAGACAACACCCTTGACCATAGGTTTAAATAATTTAGTCTGAAATATCTTGGGAGTTATTTTGAGCTAAACTAACTCTCTTTGGGCTAGTTGACTGGGTTTCCATTGACAAAAGCCCCTGTGAAAATGTTAAGACTCCTTAATAGATCAAATGGTTTGCTGACCAAATTGTTGGTTTGTACTGGATTTTCTGCTTGGGCTAAATGGATCTCCTACTTGTGCTAAAAGTTGGACTATATTACCTTAAGATCCCCACAATTCTATGTTCTAGTTTTAATACAAATTAGTAGAGAAAATACTATAAAAGCAATTGGCAATATGTGATAAAAAAAGATGCAGCATTTGTATTCATATCATTCCCTTTTAGGTTTTCCCTTTTTCTTTTCAAACTTCATTCATTGTTTTAATTTGTTCTTTATTCAGTGGGTGGTTTTATTTGCAGATAATCATAAATCATACAATATGTGCGCTGTGCAAAAAAACAGAATATATAGAATATGATACTGCATAAATGTTAATCACTATTGATCAAGAATGGGTAGAAAGCAGTCGATCTCTTTGGGTGATTTGTTTTGGTTCCACATAGTTTTTTTAGCAGTAGTAGCACCAAAATTACTTGCCCAACCATAAATTACATTGATAAATTATTTTTTTAGAGCAAAAGAACTGTAAATTCATTTAATTCTGGTATTCGTATTCCTGGGTTCAATATCCTAAATGTATTTCTTACAGTATGCACCATATTTTGCATGGTGGATCTTAGGGAATATAATGAAAAGCAGGTAGGTATACTGCAATCCTGAATTCAGCCTATTATTGTAGTACATGGCTTACGTGGAACAGTTTGGATTGATCAAGAAATAAATATTGGGTTGACTGAATAGTTCAATGGAAACATTGACCCAGTATATAGCAGCTGAGAAACATGCAGATCCATTTCTAGGATCATTAGGAAATAGATTGAAAATAAAACATCCAATAAACCTTTTGCACACTTTACCTTAGTCACACTTTGAATACTGTGTTTGGTTCTGGTTGTTGTATCTAAAAAAAAAAACAACCCCTACAAAGACCAACCATCAATGTCAGAAGAATTGCCCTTGAGTGGTAAACTAACATTAAGCTTTTTAAAAATATGAATAAGACAAAATAGGTATATATAGACTGGGATGTATGTGTGTGTGTCCCCTAGAGCTACCATAGAGTGCTGAATGGTAGAGGATTAGGGAGAAACGGAGAAGCCATTACACAGTTAATCTACAAATTAACCGCTACAAATTCCAGTGGTTGCAATTTTAATAGTTCTGAGAAGTTGTTCGTAATTTCTCAAATGTGGAAGGAGATTTCCACTGGATCTTTCACAAATGCATCTTTCTATCTACATATAATTACTTCTCAGCCTTTTGGCTAAAAATCATGTGTGGTTATTTTTATGTATTTGTGTATAATTACCAATATGGATATCATAGACCAGTATGTTAACTTTAATGCTAAAATTATTATTTTTTTAAACTATTTAAAATACCCTCATTCCTGACACGTGTGAGCTATAGACGACTTCATTTCCTCACAAAAAGGGTTGCATGGCTCTGCCTCAGAAGGCCTTTGTGCTTTGCTATCAGGAACTACAGTAGGGATAGGGAATCCTCAAAGTTTCTGTGTAGTCTAAACGCATATATAAGTATATTTAAGAACTGAACAACATATATTTTCTCAATAGTAAGAAAGTGACCAGGGAATAGATGTATATAGTATATATCAAACTATATTTGTGTTTTGTTTTAAACCCATCTCTTATACTTTACCTGCAACTGAACACTGGAAATTCTCGTTTAAGATCGGGATTGTTGTTAATCAGAACTGGATTGAAGTAGGGCATTCTTTCTATAAACCCAGTTTGAACTCTCCCCTTCTTAGGTAGCTCCCAGATAAGAATTTAGAAAGAAAATAACAAAGTCAATTTAATTAAACTTAATCCATGTTGTGCTAATATACAAGAGGAAATTCCCAGGAACAATTTTGACTACTGATCTAAGATCACAGGTGTATAGTCACTTTATTTTTGGTTGGAGACAGCTGACCTGTAAAACTTCAGACTCGGTAATCTAATTTACATAGCCTTCCAGCTAGAACATTAGAAGGTGTCAAAAGTCACATGAAGTGTAAACATATACTTTTTGTTTGTCTATATCCAATACAGTGTAATTGTCCTTGTTCAGAATGTCCATGTGTCAACATACGGGTGCCCAGGGAGCTCTACATACTTTTCCATTCAGGATAGAACTAGTCAGGTCTCCACCAACCATCTGGCTCAAGAAAAAAAAATCTTCTCCCCAGCCAGCTGATCCGTTAACAAAAGGAGAGCAGCTGGCTGGTTTTTCTCCTGCTTATAGTAGATGAAACCACCAATCTAAGAAAAGAGCAGCAAAACCTTCTGACTTCCTTGTTTCTTCTTGTAACCTTATTTGAATTATATGGGGAGGTACATTCTACATATTCAGCAAATGACCCTTTCCAAAGCTTACATGACTAAGGGAATTTAACTCAGGTTATAAACTATTTCCCAGTGCAATTCTACTTTTACTGGAGAAGAGGTTGCTGCTTACTGACAACAGACTAAGCTAGTATTCTTTATTTCAGGACAAGTAAAGCTCACAAAAGTTTTATCAGAGAAACATAGCCTACCAAAAAGTGAAAATGTGATCAGAACTCTTCAAAAGGTGGATGTTCACAGATATTTAACTTAGTGGGTGTGATAATAGGCGATCAGAGAGTAATTATTTTTTATAAATAAATTGTATTTATATAGCTAGCAGCACATGACAAAAGATAGTGGCTAGATTTATATGTTACACTAAGCCATAGTTTTTGTAATTAGGATCTATGTCATAAACTTTGTGGCCTGGTTCACACTTGTACTAAAATATAAAGCATTGTTAAAAACCAGAATCCACACACTATGCCGAATCAATACCAAAAGCCTAACTATCAAGAGTGAGGAGATTCTGCTTGACTTTTATCCTAGCTCCTTAGGTATATTTCTTAGCGTGGAAGCATAATCAGAAATTTGCTTATAACTAAAATCCCGGGCGCTGCCATAAATAACTAAGTTGGCCAAGGTCAGTTAATGTAACTATTTGTGTATCTGTTCTGGGTTTTGTGACTCCCTCAAGCCACAAAAAGTGATGGAGAGGGAAGAATTTTCTGATTTATGGGGCAGAGCAAGAGAAATCTTGGCAGTGACTCTCCCATAAAGCATATAATAATTTCCTAGCACACACTAAATTTGAGCAACCACAGAAGACGTCATCATAACCACTGGACAAATAGCTCCAAGCAAGACAGGTTAGCGAAGATAGAGATCAGCTGTCCTCTAGGTCAAATAAGCTTAACTTCAGCTGGACAGCCCAATAGTTTGCTTTTACGTCTTCCAGTTTTAAGACGGTTGTCAACAATGGGCAGTTACTCTGTTCACTTACATAGTTCTGATATATGCTCATAACTGCAAAATGTCAGCCAGAAGTTAGATAGTTTATTTTATGTTCCTTCAGAAGACATATCTACAATTGGTTTAGTGGAAATCAAAAGAAAGCACAATTTGGGTACTCAAAAGTGCAATCTGTTTAACAATATACTAGGCTTGCCTTAGCAGGTAGCTTGGTCATTTTCACTGAAGGAATTTAGGCACCTTATGTCAAGGATATTGTAATGGCAATGAATGTATGCTTGGACTTGACAAGATCCTTGCTATCTCTATGAAACCTTAAAAGTAGCATTTGTGGAGTGGGATATGGGCTTTCTGAACTGATAAAAGTAAGGGATGAGCAGAAGTTTAGATCAAGAGTTGTGAATAGATTGAATCAAGGAGAGTGGAGCTTTGTAGAGCAAATGCCTAGGGGAAAAAAAGCTTTATCTTTCCCCTAAAAAAGGTGCTTGTGCTAACAGCAGGAAGTCACAAAGGCATTAAAAAAAAATTCAGTCTCCCTATGGGATATCATCAACCAGCCAGATAAGCAAATGCAAAAGATCCTGTTCTTTCATTAGTTGCTCTGAAGAGACCTTTTGAAAGGATAAAAGATGCAGCTGATGTACACCTGTTAAATGCCCTTTTCCATGCAAAGTATTAATGACAGAAGAACCACTGAACTGCCCTGGCATGTATTCAGTTTGAACAAGTACAGCTCCTGCACGGGACTGTGCTGTTGGACACACAGCATATCTTTTATTCAATTCTCAACATTAGCACAGTGAAAGCTTGCACCCTGAATATGAACACAAGATAGAAATACATTTTCTACACAGAAGCTAACATAGCAAGTATTACTTGGTGCAAATTCACAACAAATAATTGTTTTAAATAAGGGCACTTGATAAAGGTCGCTTTTCCTATTTATGTGGGTGCTGGGATGGACGGTATACAACAGTGGTCTCAAACCGAAACGAATATGGGAGGGCACATTTCATAAAATGTGCTAATCAGGGAGCCACATTTATACAAATGCAAAAATTCAATAAATATTAATATTGTTGATAAGCGATTAAACATAATTTCAATTAAAATAACTGCATAATTAATAACTTACAAATTGAAACAATATTGATGGTCAATAAAAAGAAAATATATTACCTACTGTAAAATAGTAAAATATTATATTATTGTGTGTTTCTGCAGTGAACAAAAATGGAGATGTACTTTATCTTCCCCTGTCTGCAAGCCCAACCTGTCTGTTATTGCAATCCTCAGCACCGGTGTCAGGACTGACACATCCACATCTTCAGACTCGGTCTCCTGACAAAGCTGCTCTAGTATGCTACAGGAACAGACAGCAGGGGAAGAGGTAGGTCAGAAGAGAAAAGGATAAGGATAAGAAGGTAGGAGCCTTCAGAGGCAAAAGATGGGCAGAGATACCAAGACAGTAATGGCTGATGTGTGAATCTTTGCAGGCTGCACAAAAGAACTTAGGAGGCTGCATTGTGGCTTAAGGGCTGTATTTGAGACCTCCAATAGTTGTCTTACCTTGCAAAAAAGTTATTTTGAACAAACTTTCCATCAGTGCCAGGTAAGCCTGCAGACTGACTTTACTTCTAGGATAGTATGACTTTATGTTATGCTTGTGGTTATTATTTTGTATAAATGCAGCTCATATATAACTAAAGCTAATTAAGGCAGTTAATGTCAATCACTGTATCAAAAGTTGATGCATGTCCTCCTCCTCCCACCAAGGAAAAGATTCAGAGTTAAAAGCTTCAGCAGTTAACGTTCTGCTTAACATATAAAATAAAGGATAGAGCTAAATACGTTATCCTTTTAAGATTTCTCTTATGTTTCCTATAAAATTCAAAGTAGAAAGCTTGTTTGGGACACAGCTCTCTGGTCAGATCGCTGAGCACAATTATCTTCCAACATATGTACCTTATAAAATCAAGCTTCTGCAGCATATAGTTCCCTGTTCCCTACTGATGCATGATTGCTTAAGCCTAGGCTGGAGAGTTTAACTAATTCCCCATCTAAAAACAGCATCAGATCATGTCTATGGAGATTCTCAGTCATCCAGGCCATGGTTGTCCCAAAGGTGCTCTTTCAAGAGGCAACTGGACTTCCTGGTTTTTTCTTTGAAGACAGTTTGCTTCTCGTCCAAGAAGCTTCTTCAGCTCTGAAGAAACTTCTTGGATGAGAAGCAAAACGTCTTCAAAGAAAAACCAAAAAGTCCAGTTGCCTCTTGAAAGAGCACCTTTGGAGCATCAGATCATAAAACCATTTCCTCATTCTCATTCTCATTCATATATTCAGTATAAATAGGTAGTTCTAGTTCCCTGAAGCTACTGGTCCATTATACTAGATATAACTTCTATTTTGAACGAGAGTCATTTGAACATCCTTCATAGCCCAGCTGCCAACAAATCCACAAAAGCTCTATTAATTTCTCTTAATGTAATTTCTTAATATTGTAATCCTCTTAATCACACCCCTGGCCAAATCTTTAAAATATGAGACACCTGTTAGCAGAACTCTATCCTACAAAACATATTCGATATCTAATTTCAGATCATTCGATATCATCATTCAGATCATATTCGAGATCTAATTTCAGATCATATTATTATCGATAATATGGATATCGAAATGGAATCTATGTGAAATGGACTTGGGGAAGGAGAGGAAAAGAGAAATAAAAGAAATAGTAATTTAGAAGTTAACATTCGCCTCTTGGCTCTTCTGGCATGACATACTGATTGACCAGGAAAAAAATGAGACAATCAAATGAAGACAGATCAAGTGATTAAAAGTTCAGAATATAGCAAGACAAGATTCTTTCAGGCTTTGCCATCCATCAGAATTAGATTGGCTCAAGGCACTCCTGGTCAACTTGGCCCATATAAAGAAAATTCAGACCAGTAAAAGAATTTGTGAGTCTTCCAAGTGGATCAATGCTGACCTCTATTGGTAAAGTGTTTTATAAAGCAGGTCAAATTGAAAAGCAGGGCCCTTGTACAGTCGCCACAAAAAAGCAGGATGTACTGCATTACAGTTTTTTTAAAAGTTAGATATTTTAAAAAGATGTTAAAAGGATATAAAATACAGAGCACCAATTCCACCAATTATCCCAGAAGATGTCATCTGGTGATCCATAGAAATGGGAAAAGAAATATTGGAATGAGAGCACTTTGAAATCTGTTTCTTAGTCAAAAGCCACCTGAATTCAGAGTGCAGTAGGAAGAGGAAGCATTCCAGCTGAGGCATCAAGAGACATCTTGGGCAGCTTTTTCCTAACAGGGCACTTGTGCCCTCAGTAGTTGCTTAACAAGCAACATTTTAGCGTACTGTATGAAACTTTCCCCGATTATTATATCTACCACACATGAAGATAAAGTTCACTTGCTAAAGTTTTGCTACATAGCTATTTACTGAAAGCATAAAAATTCCTGCCACAGGAATGTTGTGATCCTTGAATATCAAAAAAGTGACTACAGCCCAATATAAATGAATTCATATTTGATTGCAAATTACATCCCAACAACTCAAGAGGCAAAGAAGCTCACTTCCCCATTTTAGAATCAGAACCTGGATATGTTTGGTCATATAAATACTTAAACCTTTTGGGGCAAATAGCTTAAAATTATGAAGTAAAAGTTATGGTTTTAAATTAACAATTTAGAATGCACAGAGCTATATAAGTCTTTATGCAAAACAGAGAAACATCGTCAAATCAACAGTCATCAGGTTCTCTGGTGGCCTTTTGCCACCCGTTGCTAGCCAGACCTAGAGACGAGAAACACATGAAGAGAATCAGGGACATTGTAAAGTCAAAGAAAGGTGGCTTTAAAAGGTCTGAAATCCATATTTAAGTAATTTTACAGTATGTAAAAGCTTGCACATTTTATTTATTTATTTATTTATTTATTTGTCAAACATGTACAAGATAGCAGGTATAGGTATAAACATAAACATAATCAAAGTGAATACAGATAGATGAGGACAATAGGACAGTAGGACAGGGACGGTAGGCACGCTGGTGCGCTTATGCACGCCCCTTACAGACCTCTTAGGAATGGGGTGAGGTCGACAGTAGACAGTCTAAGGTTAAAGTTTTTTGGGTTTGGGGAAGAAACCACAGAGTCAGGTAGTGAATTCCAGGCATTGATCACTCTGTTGCTGAAGTCGTATTCTGAAATCAAATTCTGCTGGCATAGTAGTTGTTCACTGATGTTGATGTTTGGAAGATGTAAAATCTGTGTAGACTCAGAGGATCTTTGGACCTACTTTGGAGCAGTGGTTCAGTGTAGCAGAAGTCGGTGCTGGTGTTTGTGAGGCATGGAGCTTCTGGAATGGCAAGGTAATCAGGCTGGATGATTTGGTCAGGAGTTAACATTCAATTCAGGCATGGGCTGAGCTGCTTAGCCTTTTGGAT